>OX465095.1:58022142-58026577 GCA_949987625.1 Chalcis sispes
ATTTTAATAATCGTAAACGATATCATTTTTAACTTTACATCGAATAACGCATTAGAAAATTCAAGCTGCGAATTGAAACCGACGAAAAGAAAAACAATATTCCAGGTTGAAAAAAAAACGTCGGTGTAGCTGTATAACACGCGATAAAACTTTCTGTCCCGATTTTTCGAGGATGTATATAACGTGGTATACGAGTCCGAAGCATAAAATCGCGCGTATATATAACTACAGCGACATTTCGACGCGTGTAAATCTCACTCTCCATTTGCGAGAATTTTTTTTTTTTTTTTTTTTTTCAAACGCACCACATGAGTGTAAAAAATACGCGCCGAATTTGCCTATATACGTATGCGCTACTCTCATCGTCGGATACGCATATAGCGTTCGGTATAATCCCATTGGGACGATACATACGTTTATATATATATATATATATACATATGTATACGAGAACTCAAGCGAGTGTATTTTTTGAAGTCACGCGTGAATTCACTCGTTGCCGTTGAAAATTCGGACAAACAATAGCCGATCCGTCGTCTGTGTGTCACGAACAATTTTATACATGTATACGTACTTTAGCGCGCGTGTCCAAATTACGGCTCGGTTTGCGTCGAGTGCTCGCGTAAATTTGGGAAAAAAAAAAGAAACGAGAGATAGAGAGAGAGGAAAAAAGAGAATTCAGGATTTTGGAGATTTGCGTTAACGTATAAGTATAATTTCAGCGATAACACGAGTAAAGTATCGCGATATTAAATTTTCACACAAAATTTTTCGCGCATCGAATAAAGGTAAATAATGTATGGATAAAAACGGGGAGGATACGATTAACGGCGAAATAAAGAACGACGAGAAAATAAAATTTTCGCTTTACGATTTTATTAAAATGTTTATTATGCAATTTAACGCATTGAAAGAAAAAAAAATCCATTGCACAATATTCGTGGAGTTATAAATCAATGCAATTTGATGCGTTATTTTACGTAATTAGTTTATATAATACGTTATTTTATTTTATTTTTTTTTTTCAACTCAATAAATTGTAAATGAATTTTAAAATATTTTAATTCATCGCATAAAATATAACAAGTTTTACTGTTTTACGAAATGATGCATCGCTTAATGTTTATAAAAAAATATTACGCGTATGTAATAATAATTATCGATGAGATTTTTTAAAAAAAGTTTCAAAATAATAATAACGCGTTTATCAATACACAATAACATAATAAAAAATATCAAATCAATTAAAATTAAAAAAGGAGCATTTTTTAAATTCTATTTACATTATAGATAGAAATACTTTAAAAGTCAATTAAATTAAGAGAATTCACGCGCTACAAGGATTTACAAATTAATATAAGTTCACCACGCATTTCACGACTTCATTAACTTCTCCGTTCCATCGTTACTCATACGCGTACACATGTACATGCATTTTGTCGAGGAACGAGCGCACAGAAGGCGGTATATGTAGCGGAACGAGGCGCGGTTTCCCAAACTCGCTCCCGCTCGCAAAACAAACAAATCGTCGTGGCGCCATCGCAGATGTGTCCTGTCATTCTCTCTCTCTCTCTCTCTCTCTCTCTCTCTCTATTTCTCCGATTTCTTTTATTTTATTCTTGCCTTGGATTGGTTATATGTGCGCTAGAGGTAGCTGACGCTACGATATAACTATCGACGACGGAGATAAAGAAAGAAGTAAAGAGTCACCTCGAATTTCAGTCAAAACTAACTCGACGAAGCTCCTGTGTAAACACAGAATGAGGAAGAAGAAAAAGGCGATGGAAAACAAGAGAAAGAGAGAAAGAAAAAGCGTGTATAACCTCGGGAATCGAGTCGAGGAATATAGCGGTAGCTCGGACGCAGGGAGAAAAAGAGAGACTTCCTCGGCGCCACTTGTAACTTAGCCTCTCTTTTCCTGCGCATTTGCGGCTTGTAAGTTTATTTTTATCAAATTCTACTGTAACTTCTGATTTTGTGCGCTTTCAGTCGTACAGTGTTTGTTTCCTTTTCAACTATTCTCGAGCTCGAGTAACGTATAGGATGTACCGGTAAATAATGCCGCGATATTTTTAATACTTCATTTTTTTTTTTTTTTTTTTTTTTTTAATGATAATTGATTTGTTCTAACGAGTAAAGTAGAAAGTTCATAAATCGAAGGCATTAATATAGCGACAAAAAACTGAATTTATTAATGTTTAAATTAAACCAATATCGAATAATTTCCCTAAAAATGCGATTGGATACGGGTATGGATACGTACACGAAACTCTCTCTTTAATTCTCATTCGCAGCGTCGGGTATAAGCCATTAAAAATGGCTTAAAAATCAGAACGAAGAATTCAATACTTATGGAGGCTTGAAAATCGATCGTAGAGCCCCGCGATAACGGGTAGTAAAATGCAAACGATATATATATATACCAGCTAACGTTTGCAAAATTAAAAAGGTTTAATCCGCAAATTATACGGCGATCGCCGCCATCTATATGGTAAACCCCAGCATCCACACGGCATCTCTAGCTCCCTTTCTCTTTCCTTCCCCTCTCTGTTACTCGTCCCCATTAAAGGGCCGTTAAATAATAAAAGCCGCCATATTGGGAGAGAAAAAGAGAGAGAGAGAGAGCGAAAGAGAGAACCATGCGCGCACGTCTGTCGGTCCCCCCTCAACTTACACGTATAACCTACACAATAGGTTCCGGGGCCCGCTTATATACAGACGTACATGTGCGTACAGCTGAAAGAGGATTATCCCGCGCGGCGATACGTCTCCGCATTCTCCTCTCGCGCCAATCAACGTCCAGCGGGTTCGCGCGTTAACGCGGACGCGCGCGCGCGCCTGTATGTGTACATGCATATGTAGGTTGGCATGCGGATTTATGCGTATGCGCTACGCGCGCGACGAGTATATAATGGATGTGTACGGGAATTGTTTTTCGCAAGCCCTTTGCTTAAGGTACTTTCATCGTATATATTATGTATCGGTTAAATCTTATGTTTGTATGAGAACTATAGATATATGACCGATGATGCTTCATTAACCACGAATATTCTTTCACGATGATGACTCGTCTTATTCTTTATTTTTATTTAACCTGTTATTTGTATCGAGAAATCTATATTAATTTATCCGCATTCTGAGATTATGTAACGTTATTAACTAGAAAAAATTTACAATAAAAACTTTATTTAACATTTACATAATTTTTATTTCTTCTTAGTATACTTAATCGTAATAAAGTAATGAAAATTATTCTTTGGTAGTAAATAATAAACGTTAAATCAAATATTTACACATAAAGTTTGATTATTAAAGATCCATCAAATAAAAAATTGATCAATTATCATAGACAATCATTCTATTATCGCGTGTGAAATCATTGGTTCTTATAATTTTTCTCGCCACCTGCATTAAAACTTGAGATCCATCTAAATAATGACGCAGCAAAAGTCGGATATTGTCACATAACGAAATCAACATCTATTACAAGTTCATTGTTTACACTTCAATTATATACATATACATTATATCAGTTTGAGCAGAATAATTCAAAAGGTTTAGTTATACGTTTCACGAAAATAAATTTTTTCCGGACGTCGGGGTCGAATGATCGAACGGTTGGGAAAAGTCTCGCGCGCGCGCGCGCGCGTGTCGTGCGTATTAAACGTATGCATATATACGCGGCTTACGTCGTCATTTGCGTAGGAGGCCGATGCTTTGGCTTATAAACAAACGACTCGCGCGATAGAGCGATCCTCGTAATCAAAGGATCAAATGATATGAAACGCGATTTTACCACCACCGAGTGCGGTTTACCATAACCCTCCCCATTTCTTGCAAGACAATCGCTATTATTAGTATTCTCGTTTGAAATAATTATCTATATTAGCTCTTGTGCTATTATCATGTATATGACGAAAAGACTTTAATCGCATTGTTATTTAACTTAATATAATATACCGCATTATCAAGCGTTCGCCAATTCGTTGGTTTAAAAATACTCGAAACTTTGATTTAACGATTACTTTATTGTTGTACTTTTTTTATCAAAAAAAATTGCGGTAATGATTTCTTAATCAAAATAATTTTTGAAATAAAGAAATAAAAATTTTATTTTTAAGTTGTACAAGGCGTTCATCAATTAAATGTAAGCCCACTTAATCCAGCATTCAAATTATTATATACTATATAGTAAATTTTTCTTTGATTCTATTATTTTCCCCTCCTAATGCAATTTTTTTTACATAGTGTAATAATTAATTGTCAGTGTAACTGAATACTTTACACTGATAATAAAATTACATGATTAACAAAATAGCAGAAAACACTTATAAAACTTACGTAACAAAAACTGCGGTGAGAAGATAAAATAAAATATAAAAAAAAAAAAAAAAACAAAAAAAAAGGAAAAAATAAAAAAAAAAAACAAAGAAGG
>OX465095.1:58026777-58299277 GCA_949987625.1 Chalcis sispes
GACAGACAGAGAGAGGTACTCTCGAGATATGCAACCGAGAAAGTGACCCATCCCCCCTTCCTCTTTCTTCTCACATCTTATATCTTACAGTGTTATTTTGATTTACGAAGTCGGGGGAAAACCCCAGTGGCTTTTTTGTTATCGTAGGTAAGTGTAGCGCCTCGTTTTTCTCAAGAGATTTTTTAAACGGATTTTTTATTAAAATCGATAAATTGAGATAATTCCGAGAGATTATGACGATACTTAATGATTGCGTACTCGATGATTTTTTGTTTTGCTTAAAAAAATATTATATATACCTATTTTTTATTTATATTATTACGTTTTAAGTACTTGTCTGTTACACTGTCTGATACGAGCTTTTAATAACATTAGGAAAAGTCGATCATGATAGTTCGTTATAAAAACATAAGCATGTCATTGTCATACGTTTGATAATTAGAAGCTCGTATCCTAGATCTTGCATATATTTACCATGACTAACTATCCTCTTCTTAGTACCGCACTCCATTAACATTGCAATTGCGTAACGGGAAAGCGGATAACGTAATTGATATGTGCCTTTTATCGAGCAATGATCAACCTTATTTGTATTTAAACGCGTATCTAATTAAAGATAATGATTGTTGTAAGTATAACGAAGGTCTAATTACTATATTTGTAAATTACACATCAAGGCTTAAAATTTAGAAATGTAAAATTTACAATTTTATATTTTTAAACAAGAAGTTGAGAGTTAAAGCTTGTATAAAGTCTGTAAAATAAATTACGGAAATGTGTTTGATTAAAATTTCGAATCATACCTAAAACTGGTTAGATTAAGAAAGGAAAATAAAAATTATCATTTTGTAAACAAATTTATCGTTAATAAAACTTTTACAAGATAAAATGTACTTATTCTACGCGTAAAAAAAAAAAAAGATAAAATGCTTTTATTCAATTTTGTATGCAAAACACGAGGAGCGATAAAATTTTTTTCTCGCTCGCTCGCGGTTTTTACAATTTCTCTTTTATTCCTAGCGAAAGACTTTTTTTCCGTCGAGTCAGCTTACGTGCAGTACGGCCGTTTGTTCATTTTTCTGGATCCTCGCCATATTTTTTCCTCGTGCGGTAATATTTCTTTTTCTCTACAATTTGATTATTATTATAAAGTCGTCGTCATTATATGCCTTTAGCCGTTTCGCATATTAACGAGTAGTCGAAGGAAAGAAAGTGCCGAAATGGAAAGAATTATACCGATGGATTCCACAGTTTTTCACCGGCTCGAAATAAAAATACAAGTAAATACTTCTTGCGGTAAAAAACATCAAAAAGCAGTGTATATATAATAAATCGTTAAATTTTCACTCGCGACTAACGTTTTCATCGTTACATTTTCACCCACTCGCAAGAAGCAACGGAATAAGTTGGACAGAAAGGAGAGAGAGAGAGACAAACGAGAGAAAGATGAAAGAGAAGCGAAGCGCACACAGCTCGCGCGCGCGCGTGCAAAGCGTCGCGCTATAAGCTACAGCACCAAAGAGCGAAGAGATAGAGATCCGGCCCGAGGAGCCCCGGAGGTCCTTTTCAGGATAAGGTCGATCCGCGCGCACAGAGTCCGGGGGGGGGAAAGAGACGAGGTTGCCGCCGCCGCCGTTGCCAGTATATTTTCGCGGTCCAGCGAGCGAGTTATTCAATATGCTCGACCCCCGGTACACGCCCTGGAGCTATATCTCTTTCTCTCTCTCTCTCTCTCTCTCTTCTCTCTTACGTGCACTACACTGGACTATATACATGCATACACAATCTATCTCGGCGGCGCTCGCGAATTCGTGCGCTCTCTTAAACTTAGCGCGCGCGTGTGTGTACGCGTGGCTTTTAGGCGATACGAACGGATAGAACATCGATTGTGTATGCGAAGCGGAGATCGATGTATTTGAGACTGTGTTACAAAAGAAAGACTCAATATTAGACTTCGAAGTACAAAAATTTAATGGAAGTTACACGATGATGCTTTTTTAATAGTTAAGCTTTGAGTAAGACGCGATGGAAATCTCAAGATTTTAAGTGATGGAAAAATTTTAAATTACAGCATGCTTAATTATTCTAAAATTAAATTTTAATTAATTTTTAATAAATGTCTATACATATACGATCGCAAAAAATTAAAATATCAAATCATTTCAAAGAACGGCAAATGATACGAAGTTTTACTTTTCTCAGTATCCAAGTCTTTTTTCTTCTTCGTTTTACAGTTATTCATCGATCACTCAATAGTATCAAATTCCTGATCATTGTTATCGAAATGGATCTTATTAAAATAGTCTTATATACAACATAATTATTGTATTAGTCTTTTTTTTTTTTTAAACTTTATAATCCGGAATTTTTCCAATAAAAATTTATCATCACTCTCTAAGGTTACTCACTTTAAGTTTAAAAAAATTATTTCTGTTACGAAACATGTCAATGTATTATATAGAGTTACTCTGTAAAAATTGTATTTTTAATTTTAAACACTTAAATTTTAATTAATTTGAAACAACTAAAGTTTTAATGATGCGATGATAATTTTATATTTTAAAACTTTATAAATTACAATCATACCTGCGAATAAATACCATACATAAAAAAATAAATAACGCCGGCTTAAGAAAAAGTACAATATACCGGCCAAATTTTTCTCGAAAAAGGTTTCTTTTTTTTTTTTTTTTTATTTCCACGATGCATGCGGCGACGAGGCACGAAGTGATTTGACGTATATGGATGTCAAAAAGAAAACACGAAGAGAATACGCGAAAAAGGGAGACGAAGCGAGACGAGCAACACAGAACGATGAATCCACGAGACAATGAAAGTGAAAAACTTCGGGGGTACGAAAAACATACGTATACAGAGAATGAGAGAGGAGAAAGGGATGGGTGAACAAGAGACTTTATGAAAATCTGATAACCTCGAGAGGATCGAGGAAAAGAAAACACCTCGCTTCGAGAGAAACTCCTTGTACACGCGAAGAAAGTTGTTTCTTGTATGGATAGAGAGAAAAGGAGCTCTATATACCGTATGTGAGAGACTTCGAGACTCTCGGAAGGGTGTCTCACTCTCCCTCTTTCTCTCTCTCGTCTTTTCCTCTTTGTGCAAGGACCCGGTGGAGCTTACGGTGTAAAGCTTCGGTATCGGGATTGGTATAGCGTCGTTGGCAAAGTTTTGCGTGCTCGATCGATAAAGAAAAGGAGATAGAAAGACAGAGAGAGAGAGAGAGAGAGAGAGAGAGAGACAGAAAACGAGTAGTCTAAGTTTCGATAAAAAGAAAAATTTTTGGTTAAAGAAGAGATACTTTCATTGGATTAAATGCTTTTGCAAAATATATAGATTCATTAATTTTCAAATCATAAATTATGATGAACTTTGCCCTCGGTTATATATTCTACTTTTAACATAAATAGAAAAGTTCAATATTAATTGGGAAATGATTCGGCGCTGCACGACAATAATTTCACAAACGATTATTATTTTTAACACATCGATCTCTCAAATTGATAGCAAATATAACTTTTGCCAAAGAAACAAATCGTTTAATTATGTTTTACATTAAGATGATAATAACGAGAAATCGTTCAATTTGTCAAGCTATCTCCCTCACCTCAATTTTCCAAACACATGGAAAACTAATAACATTGCGTAAAAAAAAAAAAAAAAAAAATACGCGCGAAGACAAAAGGCGTCGATGATTGATTTTAGGGTTTCTCGTTTGCAGCAATACATACGCGCGCACACACACACACACACACACACACACATACATATATATGTATATATTACGCGTTTGTCATTAAGCGAGCCATGACACCTGCCTCCTCGAGCACTCTCGTGTGGATACCTGCATACCTCTATCTCTCAAGAGAGGGGGAGAAGATAGATCCGAAATGATAGATTACGGTTTTACTCATCTTAACGTTCCACACGACTTTCTAATGATTCCAAATTTTGACGTTCACGTGAAAGATATATATCACGCGGGCGAGCCCCTTGACTTCTTTTTTCTATTTTTTTTTTTTTTTTTTTTTTTTTTATTTTTTAGAAGAGGCGGGTGTTAACTTCCAGCCCCTCGAGTTACCAGTGGAAGAGAGAAGCACTTTTTTATACAAATTTGTCGGGAAGATCACGCGCTCTTTTCGTGATTTATGGCTTGTCGCTGATGCGTCGGCGCTTTTTTCTCTTCTCTTCATCTTTCTATATTTAGTTTGGTATCCGATTGCGAAACTATCGTTAATTAACGCACAATTAACGTATTTTCTTTCCGATTTTTTTTTTTTTTAACTTTAAACGTTCTTTTTTTTCGTTTGATTTAATTTGTGAAATATTAATCTCACGCATTTAATTCAAATATTTCATGAAACAAAAAAAAAAAAAAATGAAAAAAATATAAAAATATAATATCGAATAATCAATTACACAATCTTACCAATTTTCCGATAATTAGATCCATGAAGAAAACACATCAACGAAGGGGGAACCCGAAAAAAAAAGAAAGAAAGAAAAAGAGAGAATCAAGCAACGTTACAAATAGACGATTGTCGTGTCGTCTCGTGTCGATCGTCGCAGCTGTCGTCACTTGTATCCACGGCTCGCAATGCTTGCTTTTTGTTTCGAGCACATGCCCTTTTCGCACTTTCTCTCTCTCTCTCTCTCTCTCTCTCTCTCTCTCTCTCTCTCTCTCTCTCTCTTTCTCCTTGCGTAGGTGTGGAAAATGAAAGGGAAGAGATGAATGCTCGAGCTGTGCGTACGCTCCCCGGGGTGTTAGGCCACGCGTTGTTTTAGGAAGCCGGTGCTCTATATAATATATGGTATACGATGTGTTGCCGTGGAAATATTATTGTACCGCAAATCGCTAATAATTCGTGCGTCTTCTTCGCTTTCATTTTTTTTTTTTTTTTTTTCTTTTTTGCTTTATCTTTTTATTTTTATAGATATATACATGTGAGTGCACGAGACGTACATATGTGTTCGGGATTTCTTTTTAGGCCTTTCACTTCTCTCGTCTTTCCACCTTCGTCTTTATTATTATTATCATTATTATTGTGCCACCGACACAAGTCGTTACGCGTTCGAGTTCTTCAATAATACTTTTTTTTTTTCTCTCTTTCTCTTTATTTCTATCTTTTTTCTTTGTTTTTTATCTGCAGCGCAACTTTATTAATGAATGTAAAAAACACATTACGAGGATTTTTTTTTTCTTCTTTTTCATCGTCGCACTTTTAATTTGAATATTAATTTCAAGAACGTGCACAGAGCGGCCCGCGTTATTATTCTGACGTGTGACGAATTTTAATTTTTACGTTTGTCCCTCTCAACCTCGTACATTCTATGTGATGCCGAATTATAAATTAATTATCAAGCTGTTTTTCTGTATCAAAATTAAAAATTTTCAAAAAAAAATTATGACAAATGTAAGCGATTATTGCGACATTTAGAATATATATATATATATATATATATATATATATATATATATATATATATATATATATATATATATATATATATATATTTTTTTTTTTTTAATTCCCATGTATTATAAAACAGTAAATAAATTTTAAATATACAACGATAAAGTCCTTATAAATATAACGATCGAAGCTTTGTAGGATTAATAATTTTAAAGTAGCGTAATACAATATAATATAAATTTAAATATTTTTTATATTATCTTTTAAACAATAACGAAAAAAATGTATTCTAAGAAAATCATTGATAAAAAAAAAAAAGGTAAAAGTACTTTATCACGATGGAATAAACGATCGGGGCATAACGAACGGTAACACACAGTCGATTCCGCGCGTCAAAAATCTTACGATCCAATAAGTCTCTTCCATTCGCCCGTGCGGCGCTGGTTCTTTTGTTTCGGCGTTGGGGAAACAAACGATCTCTCATCTCTCGCGCGCGATACGCACAAAAGAACGGTTATACACGAGATAAAACGAGGAGAGATAGAGAAAGAGAGAAAAATGTAAGGATACGATGAGCATCGATCGTCGTCACCCGGTGGCTCCTCGCGCGATCGTTAAGGTCGACGGGACGCGCTCCGGTAATTGCCACTCATTAGGCTGCTAAAGCGACGCCATTTATGTCCGTTGGAAAAGGTAGCAGCATCTCTCGCGCGACCTCGCGAAGGATATATATCTCGTCAAAGAAACAAGACACGTACGTGCCCGCGCTCGTATTCTACCTGTGTACTTACCGCGCACCGAACAATGTTTAATGGATGTTAAAGCTCCGAGAGAACGCGCGAGATTTATATAAGCGATAGTTGCGCGTACGCGTGTTATATGCGCGTAATTGTGTCGCGTTACCTTGTACATGTACTCGTATACGCGGAGCGTAACGTTGAGCGTACGTTAACTTTTGATGAATTAATTAAAGTAATTAATTGAAACTTTACATTCGTACACTTACTTATATACGTTATAGATGGAAATCTTAAAGCAGTAAAATGTGTAATACAGGAGTATATATGGTAAATTAAACTAATTACATTGTCTTGATACGTTTGATTACTTATTAAATAGTTAGAGAAAAAACATGATCATGCGTATGAGCAAAATTGCGCGTATTAAAACTAGCATTAAATTTCCATTTCTATAAACTCATTGGAATACAGTGCGTCAATTTGTAAATTGAAATAAATAACATTTATTAAAATATTAAAATCTTAAAATTATCTTTTGTCTTTTCGTCGCTTTTAAACAGTTATATTCGAAAACTTTCTCCTCTATAAAAATGGCTATTAACAACGTGTTATATGTATATACCGGCAAAAGGGTGAGGCGTGTAATTCACAAAGAGGCTGTCGTTAAGCGCTATTGCCATCGAGTGTGCGCGAGCGTAGAGATTCGAGAATCGAATGGGATTTTCAAATGTAAGTCGTACAAAAAAAAAGGCGAAGAGCCGCTGGTTAGATGAAAGGGTGCTCGAAAATAAAAAAAAAGAGTACGTTGTATGATCGTATATATATATATATATTTATGTACATGTATGGGTTGTAGTAAACGATACCCATACGATTTTTATGTATAAGAGTGTGCACACATTGCCACGCGAGAGAACGAATTGAAAATGAAATATGCCAGTCTCTCGCACGATTGCTCGATTTTTTAACGTAGGAGGGATTCAACGCTTTATGAAAGCAAGTGTAAGTACGTAACGATTGTACGTCCGAAAATTTTTGTAAATTGGATATCGTGATAATTTGCTACTGTACTGTACTATAAAGATTGTATGTTATAGTAAGAGTATAAGAGAATTCGTGCTTTTATAATTTAACTGAATAAA
Source organism: Chalcis sispes (assembly GCA_949987625.1). Taxonomy (NCBI): domain Eukaryota; kingdom Metazoa; phylum Arthropoda; class Insecta; order Hymenoptera; family Chalcididae; genus Chalcis; species Chalcis sispes. Next base: position 58,034,089 of record OX465095.1, read on the forward strand.
TGTTAGTATGAATAAGTCGAATATTTATTTGTTATTTTTAAATTAAAGATAAATCTTGTAAAATAAGTCAATACTTATGAAAAATTTTTATTTAAAAAAAGCCTTCAAATTTTTTAAATAATATAGAAGTCTAAACGATATTTTGAAAAGGTGAGCAATATATATTCTAAAAAACGTGCAAATCGTATCGCAGATCAATTACTCCAAAAAGAGAATAAAAAAAAAAAAAAAAAAAAAAAAAAAAAAAAAAAAAAAAAAAAATACAAAAAATAAACCGTCACTCCCGCGTATACAGTATTCGATACACTTCCAATCTTCTCCTTACAACGTATATACACGGAGGATCGAACGCAACGAGAGGAAAGACTATGCGGAGGAGTTTATAAAAAAAAAAAAAAAAAATGGAAATAAAGGAGCAGAGCCACCGCAGCACCTGTGATATAGAGTTCCAGAGCGAGTAGAGAACCGCGGTCCGGATCGCGATATCCAGTTACCTTATATGTATAGATACATCGTTCGGTCCACGTGTGTATATATATGTACATATATGTATACATATAATAAGAGAAAGACGCGAGCAAAGAATAGAACGAAGAGAGAGAGAGAGAGAAGGGGGAATCTGCGCGGTCAGGTACCTGCGAGAAATATAGACGTATGCGGTATTTTCCGAAGCCTGCATTCACACACACGCGCACCGAGTATAAAACGATCCGTTAACCGTGGGGGTGTATCGAATATCGTCCCGTACAAGCACGCTGTTCACTATGAGTCTCTTTCGCCGTTCTCTCTCTCTCTCTCTCTCTCTCTCTCTCTCGTACATATATATGTATAATGTATATAAGCGCGGTGTCCGGCATACACAGCTACCCCTCGCTTGTTTCACGCTTAATTAAGCAGCTGACAATCTGACCACGAGACGGTTAGCGTTGCGGCGGCATTTTCTCTCTGTGTCCCGTGTATCCTTATTTATACATTATGTATACATGTATATATAGGAGAAAGATTGCTTGCGTTTTATATATATGTATATATACTATATGTGTCGCTGCTGCTGTATAGTTGCAGCTCACGTCGAAAGATCTCGAATCGCGCGCGCACACGCGTCTTCGTTAAAAACGGTGAAGGAACCTTTCGAGCATGAATGAAGATTCGAAATTCTCTCTTTCTCTTTCTCTTTTTGATTCTTGCTACATGTCGAAGAAAATAAGACGAGCATGCAAGAACGGATATGAGATATAAGATCATCGAGATATATCGAAGAAGGAAAAAGATATCGAAAATAAGAGTTCGGTCGGTGCGTAAGAGAGAAAGAGGAGAAAAAAAAAAAAAAGAGGAGCGACGATTCTTTTAGCTCGAGGTTGAGTGAACACATCCAAAAATCTGATGTATGAAAGAAGTGGCTTAAAAGGTCTCTCCTCTCTCCCATTCGTTCATATTTTTATACTTTTTTTTTTTTTGCTCGTTTTCATACCACTTCCCTTCGCCTCCATCGACTTTTTCCTGTCACCGTTTCTTCGATCTTTTTTTCCTTTCATTCTTGATTTCTTGTATACATAAATATATATATATATATATATATATATATATATATATATATATATATATAGACACACTTTTAATCCTGTAACTTGTGCTCGAGATGTATTCTGCGTAGGTGTATACAAATTTTTATTCGAACGACTTGATACCTGGTTCGACGTAAAAATAGAAAGATACAGATTTTTACCGAATAAAAAACCCTTGATTTTTTTCAATGTAATATTGAATTTTTACCTTTTAATCAAATTTAGTAATTTAAAAAAAAAAAAAAAAAAAAAAAAAAGAAAGAAAACGAGTATGCGTGAGTTAAAAAAATTATTCAAACGTTCAAAATGAATCCGTAAAAAAAAATTTATAATCGTTTATTCAATTTCTTACCTTAATTTCTTCAAATTTCACGCACACGTATCGAATTTATCATTCGGTTCCCGAGTATGCATAAAAAAAGCGGCACTTGCTACCCCCGAAATATACGAACGTACAAGATTTCTTTTTCGGTCGTCCCTCGGCTTCTCGAAATTTTCCGCTCGACGTGTAAAAGGATCATAAGACGCGCGCCAATTTAACACGGAGGTCCAAGATGAGATGTTTTTATATATATATTTATACCTATGCGCGCGTGTGTGTGTATGTGTACACAGACGGCGCAAAGTTGATCGGTTCCCTTTATCGCATATTTATACTCGGAGCTTTTGACTTGACGCGTGGGGCTTTATATATATATATATATATATATAGAAACCGGGCGATATGTCATGCCATTTCGGGTAACAGGATAAAAAGACTCGGAATATTTTGAAACGTATATCGATCGATGACGGATTATAAAATAACCGACGTCGTATATTTATACCAAGAACCGGGAGGACACGGGATATCTTCCTTCCTTTTTATCCTAAAATGACTGAGGACGATTTCTTTTATTTCGTCCTCTTACTCTTTTTTTTTTCTTCTCCGGAATTAATGTTTTTCGCTTGATTTATCGCGTTTCGGAGATAGCGCACCTTCCCTTTGATAGTGATATCTTCTTCGACTACGTTAATCTCGTTATAAACCGATGTGAATTAGGATGAAAATTATTGTACTTGACGAATATAGAGATATAAACAAAACAAAAAAATCGATTAGCCATAGAAATATCGAAGAATCATATCGTGTAATAACTATAAATTGCATTTTTTAATTATTTCCATAATTATGTCGTTAATTAAATTACCATTGTCTCGTTATAATACAGACGTAAACGCGCTGCTTTAATCTGTAAAAGATCAAACTATTAAAAGTCGATGCGTGTATACTTTCGTTTAAAAATGACTCGCCTCGTTAAAATAAAAATGAAGGAAAAAATCGGCTTTTACTCGACATGGGGTCATCCTCCTACACGACAATTCCCCAAGGTATAAGCACGTACACACTCGTTAAGCACTTGGTTTTTCCTCACCATTGTGTTTCCCTTAAAGAACAAGCCTAGGATTATACGTGCACACATAAACACACACACACACACACACACACACACACACACACACACACACACACACACGCGCGCGCACGCACATCCATAGCATGGCGTTGGTAACAAACGAGCCAAGCATGATTTAGCACATAGTCGCGCGGTTCTCGTCGATCGGCTATTTTACTTGCGCTCGGCGTGTGATTGTTTTATAATTAAGCCGTTACCCGGATGACTATAGAGCAAGAGAGAGAGAGAGACAGAAAAATAAAAAGACTCGTACACGCGATGATTAATTGTTTTCAAATTGAAAAGCCATATCGCGAGCTGGCAACAGCTTATACCGTCTTAATTTCAGCGTATCGTTTAGAATAAAAGAGCCAACTCGAGTGTAGAAGACGTCGATGTTAAATTTTTTCTTTCCCCATTTTTTTTTTTTTTTTTTTTTTTCATTTTTGTTTTTTTCTTAAGACGTGATCTCCTTCTCTCGAGCGTTACGTTGTATTGATTGCCGATGAAAAAAACCTACTCGATCGATCGTCGTTCTGTTTCTCCGCGGGGAACCTATATTCCTTTCGGCTCGGTGTTGACTTGCAAGGTGCGGATTATACACGATCTTTGAAAATTTGTTTTAAAGCAAAGGCGCCTAGCAGGGATCTATCGGGCTTTTGTAAATAGTAGTATTGTTAAGATTGATTTTTCATTTTCGTATTTAAACATTTGTCGTTCAATATTCAATATTTAAATGGCATTTATTATAAAATACAGCTGTCTTAAAATAATTTCGAAGTATTAAAAAAAACAATGCAACTTCAAAGCGGTGTTCAATATTCTCATTGTTGTACGCGAAGAATGTAATTGTGATAAAAAAAAAAAAAAAAAAAAAAAAAAATTTAAGCCATCGCGGAACGCCTGCTTCGATATAGCGATTGGGCAGCTCATCGAAGTTGTCGTAGTTGTCCTAGAGGACAGCAAAAATTAAAAAACTTTTATAAAATGTTTCACTCATCTAAAAAATTGTAAGTACTTTACTAAATATTTAATACTTTTTGATTCAAAAGAAAACTCATCTTCATTGGTTAAAAATTGTTAAAATAACGCGGCCTTTTTATGCTAATATATCACAATATCACCAATATCAACATTATACACTTTCGTTTCAAAGAACGTTAAACTAAAAAATACTGCGATTACTAACGAAAGCAGTTTTCATACAAGTTTTCGTTATGTAATATTGTATAAAAGTAATACAAATTGATCTCTTCGACAAATGGGTACGCAATGACCACTAATTTGAGTTTTCTTATATGTACAAGATGTAATTTTAGTATTAAGTTATATTAACCTTTAGCTATAGTCTGTATGAGTACTTTGGTGGACAAAATATCAAATGTTTTCCAAAAAAAGGTTTTGTTTAAATTTTATGTGAATATTTTTGGAAAAAATTTTACAAATTCTAAATAAATTAAAAAAAGCTGTAATACTTATGTTCATATCATTAGTTTTGAATAATATTAAAAATAATTTAAATACTTGTAGATTATTCTTATATATTCATTTAATCTTTTATTATATATTTTTAAGAATTATTATGAATTATTATCTTAACTGATTATACATACATCAAGATATAATCAGAATATTACAAATATAATATTATATAAACATTTTTACAATATTATTGTAAAATTTAAACTATTAAACAATTAATTTAGTTGATTAAATGTTTATTCTATTTAAAAATTAGATGGATAAAGTATTTATGGTTTATGTATATTTTATATATAATTATAAATTACGTATAATAAAAAGAAAATGTAACACATCGAAACTATTGTCTTGTTCTTCATTAATTAGAATTTATTCATAATATATTTACTTATATTAAATTATGAAAAAAATAAGTTTTATGTAAGTATTGTATATTGAATTGAATAATGATAATGTTTCTGAAACTGTAAATTCATTTCATTATCACTGCGTTAACGGTGTTTTGAATATTTTTGTAATACTTTTGTGCTATTTTTTACTTTTTTGGTAATATGAAAAGGTAGTGCAGAGCAATACACACACACACACACACAGGCATGCGGCAAATTCACACAAAAACATAGCGCTGTACGCGTTACTCACTCTTATACCCATAATAAAGCGCAGTGAAGAAGGAAGCGCTACCTTATACTCACACAAGCAGACATACGTTTATATTGTATAGGAAGCATTTTGCACTTTTTTTCTATCACCACGCTCGAGCCCCGATCTTTCGCATTTATTCCCAAGCGCCGAGACGCGCCATTCGACGTTTCACATCAAAAATTTATCCTTGTATTCGCGAATAAAGTTCCAAAAAATCAAAGAGCGAATGTCAAATAAATACCGTGGCCGAAAAGAAAGAAAACTAAAGTCTAAGTAAAGTAAGAGAAAGAGAGAGCGCAAGAGTTTCCGCGCAGTATATGTATATATATATAAAGATAGAGAGAGAAAGAGAAAGAGAGAGAGAGAGCTCGATCTTTTTCAACCGCGCGAGTTTAACAGAGCAAATAGACGTCCCGCGCGGCAAAAGGGTGCCGACTGAAAGGCAAACAGTTTAGCTGGAAACAATTGACTGCAGATTGGACAGAGAGAGAGAGAGAGAGACAAAGAGAGAGACAAAGCTAGGGAGACGGAAAAAAGAGAGAGTATGTGTGCGCGCAAAGCGTTGGAGAAGGGTATTTTATAGGATCGATGTACGCGTGTACGCAAAGTTACATCTGTCGGACAGCACGGATGAAAATAGATTTAGCGAGAGACTCGAAGCGTGCATCGATCGAACACTCGCGGACGGAAAGAAAGAGATAGAGATATCGTCGCGGCGTATAATCCGTCGTCGAAAAGCGGTCGAGAGTTTTAAAATACGTACGGAAAAACGGCTTTTGCTTTTAATTTTTACAAAGTTTTCCTTTTACTTTTTGTCTTTCTTTTCGTAAAACATACGCGCGATAGTTTCGTCGAATTCGCACTCGCGTTGCAATTTCGCGTTAGTTTAGAGAGTGATAAATACACGCGCGTGTTTCGAGTGATGCATTTGCAATTCTAAAGAAAATACGACAAAACTTATTGAAAGCCTCAACCAAATATCAACACTTTTTGGTATATATTTTAAAAGTATACGCTTAGTTTTATATAAATATAAGCTTTATGTAATAACTTTATATAAATAGTAGAATGCATAAGTACGAGGTGTGTTCAATAAACGCCAAATTTTTCTTTTTTTTTAATATGTTGGTACACATGCCTCTAATGTATGTTGACAATATCAACCATCTTGCATGTTCGTGTTGTTTACAGCAGATACAAAAAGTGTCTTTATACGTGCGTGGTAATTTTTCGTCACTTAAAAAAATAGAGCCCCTGCTCACACATCGTTGCTGATTCGTAATTTTTTGGATAAAAACAACATCGCAATCATACCCCAGACTCCATATTCACTAAATCTAGCCCCGTGCGAATTTTTATTTTCAAAACTGAAAAGTATCCTTAAAGGACAGAGGTTTTCTACGATTGAACAGATAAAAGCCGAATCGCTGAAGAAATTGAAGGCTATACCAAAAATCTCCTATGAAAAGTACTTCAAGGATTGGAAAAAGCGTTGGTACAAGTGTATAATATCTAATGGGTATTACTTTGAAGGGGACAACATGAATATTGATGAATGAATGAATGAAAATTTTTTTAAACATATCAAAATTAGCTTTATTTATTGAAAACACCTCGTATTTGTCACAATTCAACAGTAACGCAATTCTATAAATACTGGCAAACAATGTTTTCTAAAAATATGTATTCCAACTAAAGTCTTTATACATATATGAAAACGAAAACTTTAGCAATCTTGAGAACGATTCTTTTGTCTCATTCCTTTCAGGTTACTCGAAACAAAAGGCAACTTGTATCGTTATAACAACCTTTCGGCACTTTTCGCGATGACGCTCCGTATGTATATATATATACCTACAACCGCATTATCCCACAGGGAGTTGGACATTCGCGAGAAGGGTCACTCGATTCGGTGACGCGTCGGATGTTGGAGTACGTCTCGCGTTTGTGTTTTTCTTGTCGCGAGAAAAACTCGCCCTCGATAGGTATATAAACGACATTATCGTTCGTACGTTGGCGCGCGCGGGTAAAACAATAACGCACAAAGCGAAAGCTTTGGATGGCAGAGGGTGAATGATTTTCGGATATTGAAAGCACTAAGCGAAAGTGACTGGATTTGGGGATTTTAATCGAACGTTTTCGCTTTTATGTTGAAATAAAAATAAGATAAATTAAGTTGACGCGCATATCTCCGAAATATACGAAAGATTGTTTACTTTGGCTATCTATGTTTATAATTATTCGATAAGGATGTTTTCATTAACATTTATCAATGCTCCAAAGGTAAAGAGAAAAAGGCAATATCGTCTCAAAGATTGATTTTACGAAATCGTAAGCGCTCATCATTAATATTAAGCGCGTTTTAAAATTGTTTTCCTTTATTAAAAGCAAGCGCTTTAAAGATAATTAATTACAGCAAATTCTCGATCAATCACTTTGATAGAGTCATCTTGGTCGATTAAACGATCGCGCCTCCTCTCGGTTCCTTTGCGTGACGGGCGCAAATAACAACTGCGCCGACGCCGTTGTGTAGTTATCGTCGTAGAGTTGTTCCATGCAGCAGCGAGTATGTCACGAGAGCGACGGTGAATAAGGAAAAAAAAAGAAAAAAAAAAAAAGAAAGAAAAGAAAAAAAAAATGAAACAAGGTAAATTTCTCGCGTGGCGCCTACTCACGCCTCGATGCATAATTTTGTCTTTTATTTTTCCTCTTTGTTGTCTTCGTTCGTTTTTTTTTTTGTTTTTTTGTTTTTTTTTTTTTTTTTTTTTTTCATCTTGTTAGCTGGTACTGCGTATACACGTCTTTACTTTGCCGATCGTTTAACTTTTTATCGCGATCGTATCGCTTCAAACTGTCGACGCAGCAGCTTTGAGATGGAACCTGTAGACATAGACACCTTTTCTTACGATAATAGACATTTTTTTTTTTTTGTCTGCTCACGCTGGACTTTTGTGAGAATTAATCGTTTACAGTTGAGTTTCCTTTAAGTGCGCGTAGGTGTTTATTAATTTTTTTCTTTTTTTGCATTTGAATTTTGATTTATCTTAGCCAGTAATGTTGAGTAGTATATTTTTTTCAATAAACAAACAATACATAAATTTAATATTTAATATATTATCTATTAAGAAGACATTTTAATAATACTTAGTAATATACCTACAATATTTTATTGTATTACAACCATGAGTAAGAAAAAAAAAAAAAAAACTTCTTAATTAATTCAACCCGCCAAAGCAGCGGAAACAATTTCTCTTCGTTTAAGCTTAAAATTTAAGCATATAAGAGAAAAAAAAGAAAAAGAGGGACGTACATATCTATTTGTACACAACGCATTAAGGCGTTACCAATTTCTTTTAATTTTCCAGCCGGTCTAACACGCGCTCACACACACACGTCTTCCTCCCCGTAAGTAATATTATAAAGTATAATGGGGATTTGGATTGTTTCTCGCGTAGATTAACGGTGCATATGCCGCCGAGCTACACTTTAACGCTGAGGCCCTCGCGTGTCAATTAGCTTTGGTGTTAAGGGCGGCGTTACCGTATTCAGTATACCGGGATCTTAGCTTCGTTCTTATGCGTGAATATTGAGTGTTGGTTCCTTAATTCCGTCACGTGACTTTTCGAGTCGCGAAATGATTGAATTGGTTGTTAAAAATAATTTAGCAACGATAAAAAATATTTTAAAATGTGCTAATAAAAAATTATCGATAAAATATTTTATTTAATTAAAAATAAATCAATTTATTTTATTAATATTTAATAAATATTTTGCCAAATTTTGTTTTTCTTTATAATAAAAAACCGCGTCACAGGTAATTCGGTAATTCACCGTTTCGCATTTTGCCTAACAACTTAACGCGACAAACATTTTACTTCTTAAAAAGTAACTGTCGAACATACCCTCAAAAATTCTTAAGCACACCATTAAAAAGCTATAAATTAAGCAGTTAAATCGTTTTCGGCGAGCACATCTTATACAAGAGACACAACCGAGCGCGAGGATCGATTCCGGGTGTTCCGGTCTTTCTCGTGGCAACGGCGATTCAGAATATATATATATATATACATATACAACGCACGACCGTAAATCTTTCACCTCACCTCGAGGCACTTCTTTTTTTTTCTTTGAAATTCGTGAGCATTCGATTCACAAGTTAGACATGTGTATATATATATATATATATATATATATATATATATATATATATATATATATATATATATATACATACGTACGTGTGATTGTCGGCACGATGCATAAATTAACCGCAGCAGCTTCTCACTACCGTACATGACTTCTTTTTCTTCGTTTTCTTTCTCGGCGATTAATACCGCGCCGTCGTTTATCTTCCGGGCATGAGCGCTTCTGCGAGCGAGCTTAAACGCGTTGTAGAAAGAAATTATTCCAATGCCGCGCCGCGTGTGTGAGCCAAATTTTTCGAGCGCTGAATATGATTCATCGATTTTGTGAATTATTTTTAGAATAGTTGTCGAAATATATTAGCGAATTCAGATGACTTGATAAAGTTTAAAAGTATAATTATAAAAAAAAAAAAAAACATTTTTAATCGTTACAGCGTATATAATTTCATATTTATTTATGCAATAATTTTTACAATAAAAATTTTTCACCGATGAGTATCACCAATGCACAATCGATTTTATTTTCATTCGTTTTTGTTTTAGATTTTCAACGTCAAATTCATTACTTCCCGAGATAAACAATCAATCAAACATCTCCGCACCTATTTCTCTTCGTATAGACAAGAACCGGTCAAAATTAATCTCTCCAACATGGACGAATTCAGAAAAAACAATAACGCGCGCAATAAATTCGAGGATACGAATATCGTTCCGATGATTTCGTATCATCCGCAAAGGCAAAATTAATGATGCATCGATAATTAAACGACTCGCAAGGCTTTCGATCTTTCAGCTCGAATCGACGGCCGGGCGAATTAAACGACTTCGTTAAAATACACGTATAATACAACAACAAACTCCAAAATTCTCTAATCGTTAGCTTTTTCTCGGGTTGCTTTGACGCCCGCAACAAAAGGCAACGTAGCGGCTGCCGTCGCTTCGGCAGCGCACCGGCAGTAGTGCGCGGTAGACAAATGACCGTGGACACGAGAACAAATGACAGCGGCGGCAGTGGCGGCGCTTTTGTGAACACACCTCATTACCGAGGGCACGAATTTTTCACGTCCGTTGCCCACCGTTGCTCTCTATACACGTACAACTTTCTATCTTTCACTCGCTCTATGCGCTCGAAACATTGTAGGGAAAAAAAAGAGAGAATGCCGATGCCGGACTGAGTTAACGCGGGAAATTGATTGAGCGACTCGCGTGCGATGTTATTGTGTTGTGAATGGGCAATGGGATATGTATATATATATATATATATATATATATACATATATATATATATATATATGTACGTATGCGTGTGCGAAAAAGGTGCGCTAAAGGTATATGTGTATAAATAATAATGAATTAATAATAATTGCAACATAAATAAGTTTCACATCATTTTAATTTACAATTACATAATGTTATCTTCGTTTTCTGTTTCAGGTTAGTTATGCATAAGCTTACTTTTTTAAAACTATTCTTATAACGTAAGTTTGAACATCATATTTTTTAGATTTTTAAATTCTAAAAATATACCATTCCAACTATACCACACTGTTAAAAAAGTTATTAATTTTAATACACTTCTAATGCAAATTTTTCATTTGGATTAATAAACATCGTCAATTAATTCAAATTCAATATATCTGTATATTAATTTTAATAATATAATTAATTTTAATATACTTTTCAAACACGTAAGTAATGAAATTTTAAGAATAAAATTATTAAGTTTAAATTAACAAAAATGTACATTAATTTTTTAATTATTTCTTAATTTTAATACAATATTAATACAAAAGTATTTTAATTTTTAACTGTGAGAGATTTTGAACTTTGAATTAATACAAGTTTATTAAAAATAAAATATAATTTTAATTTTAACAGACTGTTTATATATTTAATACATTTGTATATTAATTTTAATAAAATTAATAAATTTATTTATAAAATAATTTTATTGACACTTTCTTTTTAATTATTTTCAACAATTTATTTCTACATTTTAAATAAAATTTATAACTAAATTGATTTATTAAATCAAATAATATAACAATTTTATTTGTTTAATATTATATTATTTATTAATTAATTTTACATCGAGTCATTATTAATTCATTAAATTATTTTATATTGAAATTAATTTTTTCCTTTTTTTACACAAATAATCAAAATAAAAAAAAATAAATTAATAAAAATATTAAGTTATAAAACAAATTTTTCATCTATTGGAAATCGAACCTAGCCCGCGAGAGGCAAAAGTGATTGAGTTTATGCTTTAGTCGACCGAGCCATTAACCTTATCTCGCTATTCGTAATCAGAAACTGCACATAAATTGCAACCTTCAGTTAAATTTGATAATTTATAAATCAAGCAATTAATAACAACATAGCATTTTTTAGTGCTTTTATTAAACAATTTCTTAAAATTATATTATAAATAGCGCTGGATCAAAAAGGAACTCCACAATATTTGATCCATCAGTATTCAAATTAGCTGAAAAGCTGAACAGTTTTAGCAATGCTTTTGCTATTTAAATATGTATATAAGATCCTTCAAATTTCAAATACGATACGTTTACATAATTTAATGTATATTAAAAAAGAATTCAGATAAAGTAAATTCAAATAAAGTTCAAAAGTAAATTAATACATTCAGATTTTATTTCAATCAATATACGTAAATTAATTTACAACTATCATTTAAAAGCAATTTACATTTGTATCTTAAAATTAAGAGACGTTGATGATATGAACTTTAATATATGTACTACTGTGATCAAAAAGTAAGGTGAATTTATTTATAAAATGTAAATTCTTTATTTATTCTTCCAAATCAATTTCATCCCCTTCAAAGTAATCCCCGTCCGATAAAACGCACATTTGCCAACACTTTTTCCAGTCCTCGAAACAGTCGGAATAGTCTTTTTCCGGTATAGCCTTCAAGACCTTCTTCGATTCGGTTTTTATCTCCTCAATCGTGTCAAAACGACGTCCCCGCATTGGCTTTTTGAGTTTGCTGAAGAGCCAGAAGTCGCACGGAGCCAAACAGGTGAATACGGTGGTTGCGGAACGATATGAGTCGAGTTTTTGGCAAAAAAGTCGCGAATAACCAATGCAGTATTACATGGTGCATTATCGTGATGAAGGAACCAAAAGTTGTTCGCCCATAATTCCGGCCGTTTCAGACGAATAGCTTCATGCAAACGACGCATAACGCTCAAATAATATTTTTTGTTGACAGTTTGGCCCGGCGGAAGGAATTCACCAGTTAGTGCACCACACCACGATAATCAAAGAAAACTGTCAACGTGACCTTGATTTTCGATCGACTTTGCCGTGGTCTTTTCGGGCTTGCTTCACCTTTTGCACGATAATCGCTGGATTGGTCGGTGGTTTTAGGGTCGTATGCGTAAATCCAAGTCTCGTCTCCAGTAATGATGCATTTCAAGTGGTCCTGATAGTCAGACAGCAAAGTTTCACACACATCAACGCGACGCTTTTTTTCCAAAAAATTGAGCGATTTTGGCACCAATCGAGACTTGACGCGTTTGAGACACAAAACATCCTTCAAAATGGTTTGGGCTAAGCCAAATGATATTCCAACACTATCGGCGAGGTCTCTAATTGTCAATCGACGATTTTCAAGCACCAAATCTTTGATTTTTTGGATGTGGCTCGCGTCGGTAGACGTTGATGGTCGTTCAGAGCGCGGTTCGTCTTCAACGCGTTCTCGACCCGCTTTGAACTCGTTGTACCACTTATAAACGTTTTTTTTGCCATAGTTTGATCACCAAAGGGCTTCCGCAACATTTTCAACGTGTCCGCACAAGAATATTCGTTCCGCAAACAAAATTTGATGCAAGTTCTTTGCTCAACAAAATCACCCATTGTAAAAATCGAAAATTTAACTTTTGGTTGTTTACAAAAACACGTGTAACTCGGAGATAATTTAACCTTTTGACAAACAGACGCTTGGCAAATGTTATAGACAGTCCTACCAATCTAGGAAAAAAAATTTACCTGCCTTCCTAATGCCCGGGAGTTTTAAATGACAATTTCACCTTACTTTTTGATCACAGTAGTATATTAAATTTATAAATATCATTGAAAAAGAAATTAACATTTGTATCTTACAATCAAGAAACATCAATGACATAAACTTTAATATACATATATTAAATTTACAAATGTCATTGAAAAATTAATTCACAATTGTATCTTAAAATTAAGAAACGTTAATGACATAAATTTTAATATATGTATATTAAAATTAAGATGGTGTATGAAAGATGATTAATATGTATATTTGAAATGTAATATACGTATATGTAAGATTACTTCCATTACATTTATATTAAAATTAATATAGAAATTTTTAACAGTGCATTATTACTTATTAAAGCAATCAATATTTTTAATAAATTACCCAATGAGTTCAAAAATTTTAATGTACATAAAAAACTAAATATTAAAAAACTACAAAACTGAATAAGAAATAATGAATGAGACAAATTCCGAAGTGAAAATAGAACAACTTAAAAATGCAACAACAGACAGATTTACGACGACTAGAAACTGGCTAGTGAGATATTGGTAAAATCGATAATTGTGAGAACGAAATATTTTCCCAATATCTAGATATAATATACAAAATCATAGAATCTCAAAACTAGTGCAATGTAATCTCAACTAACTTAAATTAGTTTCAACAATATTATTACATTAATGCTAAAAATACAAAATATAGAATCACCTATTTCATTTAAAATTCTGATACTGATGTTATCATTAAATAATAAAGTTTTTTTTTTTATTGAAATGTTAAAAAGATTATAAGATTGTTAAAGCTTTAAAAATTTATTATTGTTAAACGGAGCTGAGTCGAAGAGAGTCAAGAAACTTTCTTAGCCCAACCTTATCATGTATGAACGTGTGAAGGGTGGTATTATCCATTGTCCGGAAGTTCCGACATCCGATGGATGTATACCGTTCTTAAAAATGTATGTTGTTTTTTTTTTTTTTTTTTTTTTTTTGATTGTATGAACTAGTATGGCTGAAGGTAATTGCTGTAGAGATCACAGCAAAACTAACCAGCATTTTTTTATTGTTAATCCACACCTGCGAATAGAAAATGTCACTTTCCACTGCAGGATTTTGCGTCGTTATAATGTCGTACTATTGTGAAAATAATAATTATTATAAAGCAAATTGCAAGTGTTATACGTAACTCTGGAATAAAAAAAAAAAAAAATTAATAAATAAATAAATTAATAAACTAAACCGTTCACATATATCATTTGAATTTTCGCGATGTTTCGTAACTTTTGACAGTAATAATTTTTACAAAAAACTTGACATCCATTACCGCATAAAAATTATAACGATTCCTTTGACTTGATTAAAATCAACATTGAAATTAAAGTCGCAAACTCTCAATTAATAAGCCCACCGGAGCCGATTAAAACATGCCTTACAATCGATGAAAAATTAAGCCGTATTGTATTACGCGTTACTCGCGCGTCGATAAAATATAAAAAAAAAAAAAAAAAAAATTTATCTCGGAGCGACGAATCGTAAATAAATCAGCGTCGAAGCGCGTACGCATAACGCGCGAGAGTACATAAGCACGAAATGCGTTATACATATTCCACGGGGCAAAATCCAGAAGCGCCACCCACAAAGCTTGCTCGTTCTCTCTCTCTCTCTCTCTTTCTCTCTCTCTCTCTCTCTCTCTCTCTCTTTCTCTCTCTTACCCGCGAGAAGAATCATTAGTTCGATGGATCCCCGAGAGTTGCGGGAGCGAGAGACAATCGAGCGCCGCGGGTTATCGCGCGCGCCGAGGATTATTTATCGTAATATTATGTATAGCACAATCAGCGAAACGGAGCGGCTCCACCCGACATTGCGAAGCGATCTTCTCGGTGGCCAAGATCTGCGATATATATATATATATATATATATATATATATATATATATATATATATATATATATATATATATATATATATATATATACATGTATTATTTTTTTTTACTTTATTTTTTGTATCACGCGTACATAAAAGGTTAAAATAAAATCGCGCTTAAGTGATTTACCGCCTTTTAAGAGACTCGTTCGAATTTACTATACGGACGCTTACGGTGAAAGTGTTTTTATATGTCATAAGGTATAAGAAACGAAGTATATTTCGTGTTTACGAATCGTCGATTTTTCCTGCTTCCTTTATTTTATCGTTTTATTTTATTTTATGAATTCCGTTGCTTTATCTTTATTACATTTATTCAATAATTTTTATTGCGTGGAATACGATACATCTCGTATAAATTATATCAATGAAATAATCGATTAAATTGCTTTTTCAGTCCGTATAAATTATTCCAGCATTAACCTGAACCAACTATAAATAATTTATGTTTTATATTATTAATTTGCATTGTGACTTCTTAGTTTTATAACGAATAAATTATTATGAATTAATGTTCAAATAATAATCTTCCACGAATGTGCGATATGCATACACTCTGACAAGAAAGTATCCGGAAATTCTCATTTAAATTGCCCGCGTTGAGTATTTTTAAGTATTTGAAGTTTCTGTATGTTGGTAGGACTGTCCGTAATTACTATGCCAAACATGAGTGCGGTCTGTCAACTAGTTTGTTTACGACAGCTGTTGAAACCAGTCGACCTCAGTGGTAGTCTGCGAATGTTACAATGGAAAAACGATAACGCACCATCTCATCGAGCCACGATTATTAACGATTTTAAGACCAAACACTCGATAAATACCATCGACCAGCCACCTTATTCGCCTGATCTAGCTCCGTGTGACTTTTTTCTTTTCTCCAGACTGAAATTACCGCTCCGGGGAACCAGATTTGACTCCATAGACGCCATAAAAGAAAATTCGCAGAAGGAGCTGAAGGCCATCCCTGAAAGCGCCTATAAAAAATGTTTCCATGATTGGAAAAAACGTTGGCACATGTGTATCGCTTCAAATGAAGCATATTTTGAAGGAGATTCAATAAATATTGAAGAAGTTTAATATTTTTGCGTTTTATTTCAAATTTTCGGATACTTTTTTGTCAGAGTGTATACCGAACGGCATATCTTTTATTACTTTTTTATAAAATTTAGATATAATTTTATTTTGCGTATAAATGATTTTTCCACATGATTTATATCGTTTTAATTTACTTTCAAACGCTATAATTATTACTTCTAAATTACAACATTTTATTCAAATCAACGGTATTATTTCCGTGTTACGCTTACAACCAGTAATTACATAGTTAAAAAATTATTTTTAATTACGATGTAATTCAGCGTCTTAAACAAAAACAAAAAAAAAAAAAAAAAAAAAAAAAAAAAACGATTGTAAATATCTCGCTTAAATTGCATATCTCATTAAGATGCACTTCTCAAGCTTATCGTATTAAACGAAACACGCCCTCGTTCGATCGCGTAATGTGCAAGACGCACGCTCAATTAACCCATAAAAAACTCAAGAAATAAGATATAAAGTCCAAACATTGAACAAATCGTGTAACGCATTAGCTTATGAAGCTAAAAAAGTATAAAGCATACAATCGAGGCGCGATAATATAAACTCGGGGGTGCCCAAGCGAATGTACATATGCGTGCGCGCGCGCGAGAGAGAAAAAGAGAGAGAGAATGGAATTGGTCGTCGGGAGATCAAACGAGCGGAGCAAACATCAACGAGAAAGCGTATTGTAGATATGCGTAAGTCGAGGCGCGTCCCGCGCGTTGTAAAAACACACGCCTCCTCGTTACACTAACTCGCGTCACCGTTTCTCGCGTAACGCTTGCCTATGGGATTAACCATTACCGGCTAATCCCTATGTTCGTCTAGCTTCTCCCCGTCCCCAACAAATGCAAACATAACTTAAAATCTGTCGTCGTCGTCGCGCGCGTTACACCGAACAAGATACTGACAGAAAGAGAGAGAAAGAGAGAGAAAGAGAGAGAAAGAGAGAGAAAGAGAGAGAGAGAGAGATATGTGGAATAGTTTAGAGAAAAAGAGCGAGGGCGTAAGAGGATCGCTTTAAAGGCATTAAGTGCCCCAGGGTATAACGGCGAGGCGTTCTGTTTTGCTCTGTGTGATTACACAAAAGGCGGAGAGCTTTCGAAAAAACGGCGTAAAATATACACGAGTCGGTTGTCCTTTCGTCGTGCGATGATGACTCTTTCGTACGTGTATACATGTATGTCTGTGCGCTCGATTTATCGGGCGAGCTTTTTTTCTGTTTATTTGAAATTAATGCACCCGAAGATCGAGTTACTTCTGTTTTTGAACAAATGCCTTTTTTCTTTTGTTTATTCTTCTTTAGGAAGGTGTTTTTTGTATCCGTTTTGTAATTTGGCTTTGAGTACGAGTAATCGTTAAGTTACTTTAAATACAAGTAGCTCTTAAAATATTTTTCGATTGCATGATTTGATAATAAGTCAAAATTAAAAAATTGTACACACTATTTCAATGTTGATTATTTTTTGTTTGACAACGCGCTATAAATTTTGAATCATCATGTGCATAAAACGAAGTTTAATATTTACATAAATATGTATGCAATTTCTGTAGATCCGACATTTAACCGTTAATCTTTTCTTCCTTTTGCGGTATTATCTTGTCGCGGAGGTTTGTTATCTTTTCTATATTGATCGATCTAACGAAAAATATATTTAAATCATCTGTCGGTGAATATCTCAATAACTAACAATCGTCGCATGAGTCGACAAAAAATTTTGTTTAATAAAAATTTATTAAAAGTAATAAAAAAAATGAATATATGTATTATGAAATAATTAATCGAACGACGCGATTATTTAACAAATATTATTAGGTCAGTGCATTTTACTTTAATCATCGACAAAATAACATCAGCAATCGTAGTTACAAAATCTTTAACGCTTGTCAACCTTTTAAAAATTTATTCAATAAACACACATTATACAAAATTCCGGCAAATTTATGATCAGCAACGTAAGAATTTCTTCAACGCCAAGTCCGTAGATTTTTTAGCCTCGCTTATTATGGTTGAAATGGAGGTAATCCAAGGCAGAAGTACTCGGAACATTGCAATTTTTCGCGGTATTATTACGCGAGAAAGAGGTCCTCGTCCCCGTCGTCACCCCGACAAAAGGAATCCCCGGTACACTGCGAAGGAATGTCTATGTCACCGCATTCCCTGAATCAGGCAAGAAACACGTACATTTGTACGCACACAGACATGTGCATATATATATATACATATATATCGCATCTTGCACGTACGCGCTACGTAGAAGAGAAGAACACACCTGAACGGCCGCCGGCGAAACCGAGCGGGAAAAACAATCGGAACGCTAACGGTCAGCCTTATACCGAGAGAAAGAGAGGCTGCGCGCACGCGCGATAATGGGATATTGCCGTGATTGAAAAAGGAAGTCACGGAAGGAGAATTAATGTGACCTTTTCGGTACGTCGTCATGGAGTTTGCCGTTGTTTTCTACTCGCCTGCTTCTTCCTTTTTCTTTCCTATTAAATTTTCTTTCGTTTCTTTTCCCAAGTGCAAATTGTTCCGTTGCAAGGTCGCGGTGCATAAGTTATAAAATCGTGACGTTGCGCGCGCGAGGTACCGAAATGATGATTCCGATGACGCGATGATTTTACATACGCATATGTGTGTGTGTGTGTGTGTGTGTGTGTGAGAGAGAACGCATCCGTATTCAATTGCTAAATAATTGAGGTAAGAAACGAAAATTACGAGTCGTTGTTGAGGTAAAAACAATGCGTAATTTTATATGCAGATAGTTTTTACAGACGCACTGTATGTAAAAAAGAAATTAATAACAATCGCTTATTATATGCAGCTGTGTACGTAAATTGAAATAAAAAAAAAAAAAAAAAAAAAATATATATATATATATATATATATATATATATATATATATATATATATATATATATATGTACATCCACACGATATTGATCGATTAATTAAAACTCGTGTGAATAAATTACGCGATGAGCTATACTTCATTAATAATCTTATTACACTTAGAAATAATAAATCAATATTCAGTATTATCGCGCTAACAGCTATACATTGCCGCAATTGTACACAATTATAATTTTACATATCGATCGGTAAGCCCCGTCGTTAATATAACCCAACAGTAAAATAGATTACACGAATTTCCAACCATAACGCCACACGGACGTAATTCAACCGCTCATATACTCGTATATGCACACATCGTCACCCGGCCATCTTTCACGACGGTCATTTTCTCGCGCAATACGTACCCGTTGACAAGCGTGACTTATCCGCGGCGAATTATAATCCAATTTCCGATTATCGCTGTCGTCATTCTTAGACTCCTTCCACTACTCGCAACGATCCACCAACGATTATTTCCACCGCTTCGCGACAAAAATTGTTGTTAGAACGCATAAAAAATGACGTATATATACGCGAATAAGCGGAATCACGGGGGACGACTCGCGGCTCGGATTAATTCGCGCTTGTTGATTTTTAATTGCTCGTACCTCGAGATTTTACGTAAGATTTCATATGCTAAAGTCTATCGAAGAATTCGAATGTTTATGTGTGTGTGTGTGTGTGTGTGCGGCTGTCGCTCGCCGAACGGCGGGCGAGAGAGTAAATAAACCGGATTGGACAAGCGGCGTATCAATTTATCTAATTACACAAGTGTAAATGGAAATTCGCGCGCCTCGTGAATTTCAATTTGCGGAACGTCGGATCGTTTCGACATTTTCTTCGTGCACCTTGTTGTGTTGTACATACGTGTACGTTTACCACTTCGGGAAAGTGCAATATTTTATAATTCGTTTTGACAAATGACACTTTAATTATTTATGAATATAATTATTTTTATTACTATAATTGCGTGATTTTCTTGTTTGTTTTTTTTATTCGTTTTTTTTTATTTAACGCAATATTCCGATTGCCCGTCCATATTTTCGACAATTTTATTCAATTAAATCATTATACAAAATTAATGACAACGCAACGATAACGGCGCCGATAAGTTTTTACTTTACAATCAATCCGTGTACATACAATCTGCCGCGAACTTTCACGTCGACGTTTCATCGAGCGCGTGCACGCGAACCTTAAACCTTGTTGCACCAGCGCTTACGTTGTTCAATATTACACGCTCGCGCGCGCGCGCGCAAAAGCGCCTCGACAAGTGTCCTTCTTCCACGGCGAAACGGAGCGGCGGCGAAGTTGGGGCGCTGACGCGGGCGACGGAATTTCACGGTGACATTCCATCGCCGGCATCTGTTCTCTCGCACACGGCTGGGACGATTTACGAGGTTTTACCGTTTTCGCGTTGTCGCGAAAAACACGATGAGAAGGAGGAGGAGGATGATACATAAGCGCTCGCGCGTAAGTAAGTCGTAAGACCGAAGGGAAAAAGATATACCAAAGTGAAGCGGCATCACTTTGTTTTGCTCCATTTTGCGAGACGCCTTATGGCTTACCTGTTCCTTTTTTATTGGACACGCGAAAGGAAAAGAAAGAAGAGAAAGAGAGAAAGAGAGAAAGAGAGAAAGAGAGAGAGAGGAGAGAAAGAGAGACGCGTTATACCTCGCTCGATTACCGCTTAATTAACGACCGCGCGACGCGGTCTTCTATATAAATTCCGCATACTGGCCATCGAGATACTGCGCCTCGTGTGTCGCCGCTTTATTTTTCTCTTGACGCGGAGGCTTTGATGAGAGCCGAGTAGAAAATATACGGAAGACGCGGTGATGGGGAGTTTCTCGTTTTGCGTTGAAAAAAAAAAAAAAAAGAGAGAGTGAGAGAGAGAAAAAAAACGTTTCTTAGATTTTAATTAGCTGTATTGAAAATAATGCGTCGTTTGGTCAAAATAATTAACCGCGCGTATATCGTTTGTCGATGATGTCGTTATTAAAGGTATAAAAATATTAAATGTCGATACGCCAATACCAAAATAAAAAAAAAAAAAAAAAAAAAAAAAAAAAAAAAAGAAAAAAAATAAAATAGCGCAGAAAAATTTTCAATTCCAAAACGTTTTTATTTATTCTTTAATAGCTGCGCATTGAATTGTAAAAAATTTTTACCGTTTTATTAATTTTTGTGCAACAACGTCTGTATATAAATTTTTTGCCATGAATAAGAAAAAAAGCCATGCCGAACTCGATAAAAATTAATTAACATTTTTATAGCTTAATTTAACCGCAATATACGAATATATTTTCTGTACAGGTGAAAATTAATTTTTCAAAGCGCAAAATTTATAATCGAAAATTTACGGGATTCGTTTCGCCTCCTATACACGAAACCTCATTTATAACGAGCCGCATAACGTTCGCGTGCTTTTTTACTTAACCGTCTTATGTGTGTATGCTTGTGTCTGTATGTGTACCCGAACGATCGGTAGTAGGCGCGATCTAACGAGAAGGCATTCAATATTTCTTCGCTTGCTCTCCCAATAATCTGCGCGATGATTATCGTTATTTCGGATCGAGAAAGATAGATATAGTGTGTGTGTGTGTGAAAGAGAGAGAGAGAGAGAAAGAGAGAAAGGAAATACGTCGAAGGCGCAACAAGCTTATTAAAATCGAGAAAGAGAAAGAGAAGCGGAAAAAGCGCTTTCTCATCGGTGCGAATCATCGTCGTCCTTGTTTCTTTCTCTCTCTTTCTTCTGTAAGATCCATCATACGTGTGTGTATACATGTGTATATATATACTCAGTTCGACTCGTACTCATTCGCGTATGCACCGGCATTCGTGAACTATCTCTTTCTCTTTCTAGCCCTAATTAAAAACAAACAGCGAGAGAGTCTCTCGATGCATCTTGATCGTATGTGTGTGTGTGTGTATGTGTGTGTTGTATCGTTGAGTACAATAGAGACATTAATCATTATATTGATAATGCTGCGCTGTATATATCGTGTGCTTTAAACATGCGTTCCGCGCAACGAACGTGGAAACATTTTAAACGGCGCCGTTCAATTTTTGCGATTTCGTATTGATTGTTAATGGATTTTTTTTTTTTTTTTCTTTTTTTCATCGTTCTCTTTCCGTGTAAAAGAAAAAGTATAAAATTGCAGAATAATTGATCGTTTCGAATATTACGTTATATTTATTTTCGTTCTTTTAATTATTTTTACTCGTTACGAAAATTTTACCAAAGCGTTCTTTGTATAAAAATATACCCAAGTACAACTCGATAATAATGCTAATCAGATTCAGAATAATTATTTTGTAATAAATTTTCAATTTTAATCCGTGTCCTTCAATTAATTACAGTTATCGAAACGAATTATTTATCGATATTTCAAGCACGTTGGAAAAATAAACTTAATGAATTTGCTCATTAGTATAATTCAAATATTTGCTTTTGCAAAATAAAAAATAAGCGAAAAACAATACATTATTCATTTGGGAATATGAATACCGTTACAAATAACGTATATAAATAACGTTACAGCTACTGCAATTTTCATGGAAAACGTTCTAGTTCTTATTTCTGTGTGATACAGAAAGAAAAACTCGAGATCGAATCTAAAATTCGAGTTAAAATAAAATAAAAAAAAAAAAAAAAATTTGTCATTAATTAAGGCTAAAGCGCAGAGTCGCAAAAAATCCGTCCTTAAAGCGCTCACGTATAAACAAATGTATACATATGTGTACGATAGGTTATGCATTGTATGTAATATTGCGACACGTGTATACCCAAGCGAATAAGAGCTTATATCAATGCGATCGCTCTGTATCGTACCTATCCATAACACTATTCGCGTACGCGAATTGAATATACGTCGTGTATTGGGACTCGAAATGCAAAACGAAACGTATACATGTATTCATATATATATATATATATATATGTGTGTGTGTATATCACATCATACTTCACGCGATATCTACACCTCGAATCTTGACGAAAACTTTACCGTTTGGTTTTCTTGCTCGCTCGCGCGCAGGATATGACGTTGCAAGATATCGCGACGCGCGGCCCTTGTTGTGCCTTTTTTATTCCCTCTCCCCTTTTTTTTTTTTTTCATTTTCATTTTCATTATCGTTCGTTCGCGCCTTGTGTACGCGAGCCTCGTCGCTGAATTTTTACGTGCGATGTGTATGTGTGTATACTTTTATTTATAATTTGGGCGAGCATCGCATGATATACGTGTTTTTGTATTGCAGCGCGCCCACGATATACCGTAAATATATCGTCGGATTTTTTACGTAATCGTTTACAAAAAACGTAAATTTAATATCGACGTCTATACATAATGCGAGAGTATTCAATTTTCGTAATACAGGCGTTAATATATGTTGTTTTTCGAGCAACTTTACAAAAATAAAATAAAAAATAAGGAAAAAAAGCCAAATAAATTTTGATTAAGTCACTAAAGCGGCGATCTCTCTTCGAGGGAGAAACGAGACGTAACGCGCAGCGCGAGATTCTTAATTGCGATACGTCAAGGTACGAATGCACACGAGAAGGTACTTACACGATAATGACGTACATTTCTCCGGCGTGTAACATTGTTTCGTTTACGTGAACCTTTTTTTCATTTCTACCGTCAAAGTCGCATGTTTTTCTATACGTCGCATATATATATATATATGCACGGTTAAACCTCTTGCATCGAGCGTATATTACTCAATCGCTTAAATCTCCTCTTTTTTCGATTACCTTAACCCGCGACGCGCTCGCGCGGAATGTCGTCGAGAATTTTTATTTTTCGCAAAAATAACTGATAAAGTAAGTTGTATCAGTTACGTTAACAACGTCAAATTCCTTCGTCGTAAGAAAAATTTCTTTTTATACGTGTAGCCGACTTGCAAAAAAGAATAAAAAAAAAAAAAAAAAAAAAAAGATATTTTATTTATACCAAGGCGTCGTTTAATCTTTCGTCATTTTTCACATAAATTGCTTTGATTAAGAAATATTCGTTGAAAGATAAAAAAGAAATGACATTAATTTTCAAACAGTATTTACGTTCGAAAACAAATTTTCTCTACGATTGCGCAATCGTAAACATCGTCCAAGTCGATATCTTAGCGAAACGAGCGCAAAATAAAGACGTACAATTGGTATACGCGTCCGTTGTAACGAGACGAGAAGCATAAAATAAACGAATTAGTCCCAAAGCTTGCTGCGTATAGACGATACATAAATTGATCGCGTTCGCGCATCGTGTGCAAGCGGTCTGTCTCTTCATCGTGACCGGATTTAAATATAACATAATTCACTAGAATTTTATGCATGTATTTATATATATGTAGTATATAGAAGGAAGAAAAAGTACGAGATCGATCCAACTTTCGAATACCTCCGACGCATATTGGACGTCAGTTAGTTTTTATGTAAGCCGCGCGGCGGTGGCAACGTCTCTAATAAAGTTCTTGACGCGAGCTAGAATGCTAATCCCCACGGCGAAACGGCTCGCGGCGCTCGAAGGCCTTACTAAAGTGTGTATGTGTGTATGTGTACGTAAGTGTCCCTGTGTAGTATACGTCTGTATACGCGAGCGGGAGCAAGAGCAGCTTGTCGCTATTATTATTATTATAACTTTCTACGCGCTTTTCAGCCTGAAATTTTGTAAGAGCTAATATTTATGTTTAAATGGCGTGTTTTTGTTATGTTTACGTACACAGTTTGACGGTAATTAAAATTACTGCTTTGGTATTAAGTTTGTAAAAATTTTGATGAGTTTTCATTTATGGTTCACGAGGAATTTTTTTAATATTTTTATTTATTTATTTATTTTTTTTCTTTTTGTTCAGGAAAATGTTGAAAATTGTCTAGTACGAGTTAATTAAACAAAGTATTATGTATTTATTCAAAATTAACAAAGTATTTTACATCTTTTTTTTATTAAAGTTTTTGATTTAATTTTTTTCCGCTTCAATGAAACATGAAAGTAAATTGATTTTCAAGTTATTTAACCATAATAACAAAATTATTCGGAACAAACGTCCGAAAAATGAAATCAACGTTGATAATTTCGACGATGATCTATTTTTCGTTAAACGATATAAATTCGAAACATTTTCGATGGTAAAGCTCGTCCGAAAAGATAAAGCTTCGTTGCCGTCGCTGATAAACAATCAACGATCCGGTAAATGAAGTTAACAAATACATTTATCAATTTCCTATACCGTAATCGTCGACCTGCGCGTATTCCAAAAACCAATACGCATACACTTTAACAACTCGTTCAAAATACAATAATTTAACGTAAAAGGTATGTATAACGGACGGCGTTTCTGCGTGTAAGCGGAAGCTACATCGTCATGGTAGCGTACATAAAACATATATGTATAGATGGTATGAAAATTTCGCAAAGCACAAATGTCGCCGTGCAAATTAAAACGTGAAATTAATACGAAGACTGGCTTCTTTATTTTTCTTTCTTTCGATACGAGATAGCGTTCGTGTAATTACCTCCGGCTACCGAAACGCACCTTTTCTCCTTTCTTACGTTATTATGTTCTCGTCTCTCCTTTCCCCCTCTTCAATTTTTTTGTCCTCTTTGATTACTTTTTTTTTTTGATTTTTTTTTATGCGCGCCGAGATAATATCTCACTGCGTGTATCTATGTGCAAGCGTACTCTCTCTCTCTCTCTCGTTGGTTAAAAAAAAAAAAAAAAACAGAAATACGAAAAAAAAAGAAGAAATAATCGAGCAAAGCAAAAGAGGAGGCAAGGAAAGAAAAGGAGGACTTATTATTCCGCGGGAATCGAGGACGCGTGGACTTATAATTTACCATCGCCAAAATGCCCGACGTGGAACGCAACATGGAAGCAAAAGCGGCTAACAAAAAGGGTAACGAAAAATAATGCAAGAAATACACAATGTAAAGTTGCAATCGCACGGGCGTGTGCGCTGCTTTGCTTATATATACGGTATTATACGCCATAGGAGAGAGAAAAACAGAGAGAGAGAGAGAGAGAGAGAGATGTATAGGAGAACATGTGCGAAAAAAAAGAAAGCACGAGTCCTACAGCTATGCCGTCGCTGTCGTTGCTGCCGGTCGGCTTCAATTAAAATTTAAATCGAAATTGACGCATCGGTCGAGCGCGCACTTGAAAAGTGAGCTTGTAATTGGCCGTTGGTGTCGAATTTTCGCGTTTTACTTTGCTTCCTTTTCTTCTCTTGTGTTTTTTTCTCTTCTCTTCAACTTTTAACCTCTTTTTTTTTTTTTTTTTTTGTAATGAGACTATATCGTTTGTCATTTGCTACTGTGATAGCTTAAAGCAAATGTATACAGGCGTGTTGTTGACGCTCTTCTCGTTTTCATTTTTTTAAAACTGTTTTTTTTTCAACCACAAATTATTATAATGATTGTATTGAATTTATCAGATACTTGGAAATTAAATTATAAAATTACGAGATAAAAATACTTATTTTGTAATAATTGCATTAGCAACGCTTATTATAAATTAAAAGAAATTAATAAAAGTAATGCGAGTGATATCTCATTTCAACGTATTATTAACGAAAAGTTTAAAAAGTAAAGAACGGAGGACGACATACGAAAACAGCGGCAAAACAAAACTAGCTAATTCACCCAAAAAGTAACGCATCAGGCAGAGATACACAAAATTTTTCATGATTACACACCATTCTAGTTTGTAACCATCAATGTTTTAAATCCGACGCACAAAGAAAATTCGCTCGCATTGCAATATACGCGCGTCGTCACATTACGACGAATAACGATGAAAAACGCGCCTGTCCAAAACTATGTACGCGAGCACGTACGCAATGAAAAAAATAAAAAAACAAAAAAAACAAAAAAAAAAAAAACCTAAAAAATAACTAAAGAATGGGGAGACCGTATTTTTTGAGCGTGCCGTCATTATTACACAGCTTTTCGTTTTGTCTCTCGCACGCGGAAAAACTAACTCGAAATATTTCGGCTCCGCCATTATTACGCGCTAGACTAATTACGTCGAGAGCTAAAGAGAGAAAGAGAACGAGAAAGAGAGTAAGAGAGAGAGAGAGAGAGAGAGAGAGAGAGGGGTGGAGGAAAAGAGGAGCGCGCATATGAGCAGGCGGTATAACGTTACCGCGAAAGGCAATATTCTCTTTCTCTTCTCGCGTACAGCTTCTACCTCCTTCTCCCCTCTCGTTTTACTCGCTACTCTTGCGCTCGCCTTCTCACCTGCGAATCGATATTATAAGCGAGCGACAGGTGCGCCGGTATAACTCACCTTGCAATGCGCGACGCCGACAGAAATACGAATCTCGACGCGCTCATCCTTTTCCTCCGTAAGGAGATACGGTGATTCGTCCCATGGATATTTTATAGTCTCGGCGAATAACGCGAATACAACGTTGTATTATTCTTTCTTTTTTTTTTTACGTTATTGGAATATCGTCTGCTTTATTTTTTTCGAATCTCGAATTTTTACAGATGAGCCTTCATATTCGATGTGATTGAAAATATTTTTTGATACTTATCGTCACCAGCTATCGTTTCGTATTCTCATCCACGTTATTGTTAACTTAAATAATGCGTGAAATCTTATGAATGAATTAATGAATCAATAAAGATAATGGGTATAAAAAATTTCTTTAAATAAATAAATCGTAAGAATAAAAATCACTTCGTCGCAAAATCAAACAATACTAAAAGACGGTCAAAAAACACACTTTTTAAAAGTCCTAATAAAATAAAAGATGAGATAAAAAGAGAAGAAAGAAGAAGGAAATCAAAAGAGAAAAGAAAAAGCTCCATCGAAAATGTAAGACCCTCCGCCATCGAAGCGAAAAAGAAACATCTTTACCTTTTCGTTCGTTCTTTTCTTTTTTTTTTTTTTTTTTTTTCTCTTTCGGCGCGAGCGCGCGTATGCAGATTGATCCGATCCGGTAAGTACACACGAAGACGAAGTCAGTTACCTCGGTAACGGAATTTCCCTCGCACGCGTTACGCACACATACACACACACACACACACACACGTGCACGAGAGTACACGGATAGTAACAGCGAAGGTCTCCTTACGTATACATAGGTTGCAAGGGTTGTTGCGCAACGAGTTTCCATTCTCGCACATAGCCGTGCGTATATGGGCGTGACCGCGTTTGCGTCTTGTAAGCGCTTACGCTTTGAATTAATTTTCCTCCCCGATATCGCTCTTTAATCTCTTTCTCCGAACTCCTTCGATCTTTCTTGCAATAAGCGGGTGGCGCTGCGTAGCGTTGTCGCGTCTCTATCTTTAGAACGAGCACGAATTGATTAAACGAATGCGCGCGCTCGCGCGAGATTAGATAACGATCAACGATGGCGCGACGATGGTGGTCGCGATTTTTTTATATAACACATGTAAAGTGTTTTCGGGTTCAGAGATCAGCGCGACTCGTCGATGGGAAAAGTTAAATTATCGGTACGAATGCGATTGTGGTTTACTGCCTATAACGCTTGTGTGCTCGTTTTTGTTTTCTACAATTGTTTTTAATTACGATAATTTGAAATAGGAAACCGTTCGAATTCTTTTACAATGCTCAAGTTTCGTTAAACAATATTCATCGAATAGGCAGAAGGAATGAAAAAGAAGGCATAATCTTCCAACGGTTATATTTAAAAATAATCTTCGACGCATCATAAAGACACCGAGGATCGAGCCCACGCAGTATGTATACTCGCAGACGGAAGATTGCGCTTTTTAACAAAGTTCTAATGCGCTGGGAATTGAGAGATCCTGTCGCTGAAAGCGATAACGATGCGGCGCTCGTATTATTGAATTTGACACTTCAAGAACTCGGAACATTGAAAAGGGAACGGCGCACCCCGCGTGGTAATATCGCATCTCGCTTACGGCAGGCTGGGCTTTCGTTTCGATCTATGTTCGCGCGCTCGTGTATTAACGTGTATGTGTGTATGTGTGTATGTGTGTATGTGTGTATGTGTGTGTGTGTGTGTATAGTGTACACGAGCGTATTACACACAGCTCGTGCGTTCATCTCGTCAGGCGGGAGAAGATTCTGAGTCGAGTCGTGCCTCGGGGGACTTCGGGGATTTGTTAATTTCAACTCCGGACACACGCGACTTTTTGCACCAAAAGAGAAAAAAAAAAACGTCGCTACTTTGTGATGATAACCTTACAGCGAAAGATTCTTTTTCTTTTTCTTTTTCTTCTTTTCTTTTTTTTTTAGGTGATGAAAAATTTCTTTGGATTTTTCGCATTTTTTATAAACGATAATATATAAATTTATAATCGAGTTCTATTCAGAGTCGATAGTATGACAATGACAATAAAATTCGAATTTTCTACTCGTAGAGCTTGGTCGATTTGACGCGTCAACGACCGATACAAATAATTTAGATAAAAAGCAAAGTAATATACACGACAAAGACGTTAACGTACAATCAAGTATAACGCAGAAACGCGCACATGGAATGAAATCAACGATCGGCAACACAAAGCTTTTCGTCGTCGACAAAAGTGTCATCGACAAGTCGAGCGCCGTGCTCGGCTAAGGAAATCTGACCCAATCTAATTTCCCACGAGTTTCGCACAAAGAAATGAAACGAGAGGACGGCAGTGGTGAGTCGACGATGTATAGTTCGCGGGACGAGCTAACATCGTCGACTCACCGACGATTGCGTAGCGCGGACTCTCTTCACACCGCGCGTCGCTATTTTTCACCGGGACCTTTTAAAATTGGAAAATATCCTCTTTGCCGGAAGGTCAATTTGCCACTGAAGAGGCTATTCTTGACGTGAAATTGCCTGAAATTGGTTTACACGAGGCGTCCCGTAGGTGAGTTTCTTTTCTCGAGGACTCTGATCGACTCGACTCTTTATAGATATACGTATTGTATAGCCATTGGACTATCGTGAAGATTCGTTTAATTTTTTCGTTGATTGGTATATATATACATATATATATATATATATATATATATATATATATATATATATATATATATACCAATACCTCGCATGTTCATGTGGGTTTACGAATCCCCTTGTGAATTCTTGGAAAATAATACTGGAAAATAATACTTTTTTTTTTACTTTAGCGCTTGATGTTATGAAATGGTAATGCAGTAGATCTAATTTTGACTTTAATTTTGTGAAATATTTTTTATAGTTTAGTAAAAATATAATATAAGATTTCGTTACTAAAATATAACAAAACTTTTAAAAAACAATGATTTCATTATAACATAAGCGCGAATAACAAAATTTAATATTTACATTTATGTCTAAAATAAGTCGCTTATTTAAACGATTCGAAAAAAAAAAATCATATTGTCTAGGAGAGACAATTCTCACAATACAGATAATAAGAGAAAGCGGGAGACTTCGAATTATGAGAATTCGTGGAAAAATGAGGAAGTCGCCGAGAAAATTAAGATAAAGAATTCGCTTAGCTAATTTGCATCCGGATTCTCAGATGTTCCCTTCGGCGCCGGTTGTTTATTCATTTTATTAATTTTTCTTATTTCACGCGATAACTCAATCTCGAGCTTGGAAAATAAGGGGACGGAAGACGAGTCTCCGTATAGCCCTGGGAAATTAATAACGAACACCCTCAAAATTCTTACGTTACGATGATTCTTTTATTTTTCACGATCTTGTATATGTATGTATATATAACACATATATTTTAACAGACGATCTTTTATTTTACATTTTACGACGAAGAAATTATAATTTGAACTATGAACAAATTTAACCCCCTCCCCTTTTTTTTTTTTTACTAAATCTGCGTAAACTAAATTAAACGTTTTAATCAACGTACTGTTTCATGCTTTACGGTTGTCGTTGTTGTACAATGACAATTTAGCAACGTAATATTACGCGCAATTATTAAACTTTTAAGTATAAAAATTTTTTAAAACAAAAATCTAATCGCGCGTTGCTCGAATTCTTCTTCGTTTGCGGAGTGACATCATTTTCCATAATTTTAACTTATCTATAAATATGTTCGTTCACGCGTAATCGCATACTTACATACATACACACACACACACACACGCACACACACATAGCCCAGCAATAGCCCAGCGAAGAGAAAGCTCGCTGGGCGTATAACGAGTAAAACACCAAAGAACAAAAACCAAGAGTCCGTCTATACATATGTGCAATAATACATATATACATGTACATATAAATGTGCGCGCAACACACGAGCACGTCTCGTTATTAACCTCGATAATTAACGTTCCTCTTTCTCTCTATCTTACGCTCTCTCGCAATCGTTAGCCTAACAACCTGGAATTTTGGTCTGTATGGAGAGTCGCCGTGTCTCTCTTTCTCCTGCATCTCGCGCGAAAGAGAAGTTTTACCGGTGTACACGCGGAGGAGAGTCTTATGCGAGTATAACGAAGCCCGTTCGTAATTAACGATCGGCAACAAACGCCGACGGGATTTTTTTCAAAGCGACATTGCACTGATAAGCCAGTTTTTCGGTGATTGATTTTTACGGTTATTACGGAATTATCGATGTATGTGTATGTATAAATGAAAAATAATCGATCGTACTTAAGATATAATTGGGATATGGCAAAGCGGTAATAATTCTTTATATACTTAGGTTGTCAAAGTAGATTTTAATTAAACTTTTTTTACGAAAATTATATACCAAAAATTTATATCAAAAATGGAAAATTAACATTAAATTTTTAAGCAAGTTTTCATTTTCCGTATATTTACGTTTAAAATATGTATGTATCCTATAATTTCGTAAAAATGAAAATATTTATTATACAATATTTCAAACGTTAAGGATATCGAAATTTATACGTATAATATAAAGTTTACTAACGCGCTTGTAAGTTACTCCATAATCAACCAAAATAAATCATCGTAAAAAAAAGTATATATGTATATATGCGCATGAGCAACGATAGCCAACACAAATCATTATTAAGAAGTCTATAAACAAATCAAGTAGAAAAATATATAGAACTACGTAATAATACAACGTTTTATAAACCTTGGCTATGCACGAAAAGACCGTAAAGCACACGGTAGTTTATGAAAAAAGAAAATCAGTAAGATAACACACGAGGGATATTAAACGGTAGTGGAGTGAGGGGGACTGGAAAGGTAAAAGAGAAAGGAGGGAGAGTCGAGTAAAAAGGAACGTTACAAAATGGTGAAGAGGAAGAGTCTGTATAACGAAAAAGGTACATATATGTGTATATATATATATATATATATGTGTGTGTGTGTGTGTGTGTGTGTGTATATATATACACGAGGAGAGGATGACTCCTGGTGTGCGCAAAAACGTAGCGCGGAGTCGACGGGCGCGCGGCTTAATTGCTTAATCAGACGTAGTAAATCTTGCGACAGAGGCATTTACACGCGCGAGCGCGATGTATCCGCGCACCGCTCGTGCCAATATACACCGTATATGCTCTCTTCTCTCTCTTTTTCTTATTCGAATTTTCTTTCTCGTTTACAACTCGTGTGTAACACGAGTGCTGTACTTCGTTGCCGCGACTGTATCATACTACCGATGTTAAATTATTGTTTTACTCTTTTTTTTTTTTTTTTTTTTTTTTTTTTTATTTTGGACAAGATTGGAGAATATTCACAAAAGGTTTTAGCGCTTTTTGCGATAACTTGGCAAGGATAAACATGTGTATATAGTCATCATAAAAGCCTGTGATTTAAATAATGAGTTTCAAAATTTAAATATTTAAATTGATTATTTAATATTTTTATTATTCGATCGTTAAAAATTTCGAATGATTTATACTTTATATTTACATTCAAATTATATTGTAAAGTTAGATATTTAATTTAAAGAAAAGATCAACCCATAAAATTTATCTTCAAAATCGTCGCAAAAATTGTCCTCGTATTTTACGTGCTTTTTTTATCAAAAATATAATTCGTCTCTAATAGACTATTCAATTGAGATGGGTCAGCCGATTCAATGTTTTTCTCGGTCTTGCGATAACTTTTTCCCCTTTTTCACTGTGCCTTTATACGCTGTATTTATACACATACGTACGCTCGTGTACACGATCAACCTCCCTTTCTTTTTTCCATACATATATACTCTCATCGGGCTTTTATTTTTCCGCAGAGATTATGATTTATCGAGCCGCTTACTGTGCGACTCGCGTAATTACAGATCGCTGCACTACACAGCGTTGTGTATACGAGTACAGCTTGCAAGTCGATATCGCTAATAACTCGCTTGCGACTATTACACATTCGCATAGACGTGATGTATATATACATATACATGTGCGGCGATTTTATTTCTCATTTGCCTCGCGGCATTTGTCTCTCTTACTCTTTCTCCGTGTCGCGCTTTGATCTGTCATTGGTTATCCTGTTATAAAACACCGAGTGCATGGGAATCGTTGGTTTAGCTTAGAGGGAGCCCTAAAGACTTGAAATTGTGTTTAGATCAACCATCCATTATACTTTCGAAAGTTTTTATCCCATAAATCTTTTGAAAGTAATCCAACGTTTTATATGTACTTTTGAAAACATTTTATTTCAACGGCTTTGATTAATATAAATTCAATGATTACGAAATATTATTATTGCTTATGCAATATCACATAGTTTCTTGAAAAATTTACGTATAAAAACATTCGTATATAAAAATTATCTCACCGATAAAACTTTAAAAGCTAAAAAGTTAACGCGTTCGATTTTCGCTAAAATTTTTTAAATACTTCTAAACATAGTTTAAACTCACAGCCATTTAAACTGTCGAAACGCTAATTGATCAAGACACCGCAACTACAGAAAAATGACAACTAGCCTTCCATCATACGTATCTCGTGCAATCGGTTTTTCTATAAAATTCCATCCTAATTACATGAAGCAAGATCATACACAAGCCACATTAACGATGACAAATTCCATTGCGAATTACGTGGAAAATTAAGCGACCTCGCGTCTACAGTTGAGAATGCCTTTCCTATAAAACAAGAAAAAAAAAAGGAAAATAAAGAAAGGATGAACATATTGCCGAAGGAAAAGCGCACAGAGGAGAGAATACTAACTCGCGCGTAGTTTTCTATACTCACGCACACGCGCGCGCTACACGCTTGAGTAATGCGAAGCTCGTTTGCGGTCTCATTAGCGACACACCCGGTATATTAAGGGGGATAAACGTAGCCTCTGGTGTAACGCAACACTGCGGATCTTCTTCGAGATGCTATCTTCTGCCGTACGCTTCTTATTTTCCCGCTCAGCTCCTTTTCATCCTTCTTCTTCTCTTTCGCGACGATCTTATACGGCGCGCGTTTGTAGGTATAGAGTTAGGTTTGATTATAACCCGTAAATCCGATGCATCCCGCGTGTTCTCTTTCTCTCGTATAATGTTAAAATGCCCGTGTATACTAAACAAAAAAGATTAATTGGAGCGAAGTATATTAAGTTGGAAAATTAATGTGCTCTTGCGCTCGTACGAAATGTTTATCCGATACATTAAAATTGAAATATTTATTCGAAAGAGAAGGTAATAGAAAGACAATCAAAATGATATACAATGAACTGAATATAAAAACTTGTGCAATAAAAAAAAAAAAAAAAAAAAAAAAAAAAAAAAAAAAAAATAGCGTGTAAAAGATACACGTGCCAATCGTATAATTCAACAACGTGAAATGCTTGATAGGCTTTCGAACGAACTGATCCTTGTAATCAACACCGAGGGAAAAGAACAAGGAGAAAGAGAGAAAAAAAAGTCGATATATCGTTCCTGTAATTTTTTCTCGATGAACCCATGTACATATACGTATACACGTATATCCGCCCCCATTAAAATTTAACAATTCAGTGAACCGTCAAATCACGCGTTCTCCATAGATGCAAATTTTATACAGATATATAAACCCATATAACATCAATAATACATACGGAGATGTATACACTGCGCGTGTAATATACTCGCGAAATCAGTCTCTCCCTCTCTTTCTCTCTCGAGTATGATTCTCCATGTAGACATATATATATATATATATATATATATATATATTGTGTGCATGGCTGGAGGGCAGGAAACCTTACCCCTATCACGAGACATACATAGAGACACGAGCGCGCGCGCGCAGTGTCTCGGTCACTGGTGCATAAAGCATTTAAGCATCGACAATGTAAGCCAATCAAGGGGTGAGTTTACCGCTCGTCGTATATAAAGCTCCGAGTTGAAGGAGGAAGGGAGCGAGTCGAGTATCGCACGGTAATCGCTCGGAATTGCGTTAAAGTTACATTCTTTACCTCTGGTGTTGCCCGAGGCGCGCGCGCCAGCGCGATATCTCTTTTCTCTCTCTCTCTATCTATCTCTCTCTCTCGCTTTCTCTCTTTCTCTTTCTCTATCTTTTTCTCTCGGTGCGCGCCCTTTGATGCTCGCGAGAGATTCGTAGATTCTCGGTCTCTTTCTCGGCTTACTCGGTATCTCGTTCTGCCTTGAAATTACTTTTCCTTTCCCTTCTTTACGTAGATATATATACCGGCCGTGTACTTTCCTGTTTATATAGGTATTTATATCGCGATTCTCCCGCGTGGCTTTTATCTCTACTTTTGTTTAACCTCGCCGAATGTGCTTTCGAGTAGAGAAAACGTTTTGTCTGCGCGAGCTTTAAATATACGAATTTTCTTTTGTTCTTTTTTCTCTCACGAAAACGTGTTTGTATTTTCTTTTTCAAAGTTCATCTTTAGGAGCGCGTTAAATAAAACTGAAATATTCCAAAACGTCAGTGTTTCGATTTTCCGTTGTTTATTGTAAATTGCGTTTAAAGTAAAACAAGTGCACGTTTATTACGCGCCGTGCGCAAAAGGTAAATTTGTTACAAAGTATACCGAGAGAGAGAGAGAGAGACTAGGAGCCGCGCTGCGTCGATGACGAGAAGAAAGTCTCTTTAGAATCCTTGCAAAGCCCCGTGGGGGCTACCCACCCGCACCTCCCCTTGGATTCTCCAAGCTCGGAGAAAGAGAACAAGAGAGGCGACGAGAGGAGTATAGGTAAGGGCGCACCGAAATAATAACGTATTCCGGCGCAAGAGTTTACCGCCGCGAACGCAAAACGTTATTGTAGCGCGCGTTATATACGTATACACGTACAGGCGACTAAAAGGCTTACGGGGTAATTTGCTGCGAAGCTCAAAGTCAACCAATCTCCGATCTCTTCGTCAGCATTCGTGAAATCTTATATACCGGAGTATGCGTTGTACGTATATGTGCGTGTGTATATTATATACGTATATATGTACGACCGGATGCTGCGCTATTCGTCTCTTTTCCTTTTCTCACTGGTTTCTAAAACTTGAGCGTAATTGTTTTTGTTTTCTTGGAAATTTGCTTTTGAATATGCTTCATAAAACTTTATAGTTGAATTTAACAAAATATTCGTATTTTATGAAAATTTAAGGTATATCAATATTATCAAAAGTCGAGATTTAGTGCAAATTTTAATTTGTACGAAAAAGTCAAATGCTTTTTACGAAAATCCAAAATTTACAACTTTAAACATATAATTTGATTATAATAAAAAAAAATATGATATACTGTACTAGATCAAACGATACTTAATAATGTAAAGCAAAAAAAAAAAAAAAAAAAAAAAAATCTATATATAAAAAAAAAAAAAAAAAAAAAAACTGAAATTTTGACAAACTCAAAATAAAAGCAATAAAAAAAGAGCATACACACAAACGGCTCCCTTTTTGAAAACCGATACAAAGTTACTCCAATATACAACAAATGCCTCGTTTCGAACGACGACGACTTTTTACTTCGGATTCGTTACTCTCTTCGCTTAATTTTTCTCCATTTTTTTCGAAGGACTCCTTTGCCCGCGCTCCGTTTCGTTTTCTTTTTTTTTTTTTTTTTTCTTTTTTTTTTTCGAGGATCGAACTTACCGAGCCCCGAAACCGCTGTATACCGAACGCGAACACGAGCCACGGCTGAGTTTCACGGGCTGTCGCGTTGGATTTCGTTGACGGATTTTTTTCCCTGAAAATGGTTAATTGACCGAGCTAAAGTGCAAACCGCAAGAACTCGAGAAACCTACCGGTAACGTGTTCTTTTTTTTTTGTGTTTTTAATTCTTTCTGCTTAGTATATGTAATATTTCACTTTGCGACGGAGATTTTGAATAAACGTTTAATTTTTTTATTTATTTATTTATTTTTTTTTTTATTTTTTTGTATCGTGTATTACAAGCTTTTAAATCGTTATTATTTGAAACGCCTAAGTAATTTGTTACAAGTACAATATTTTTAACATATTCTAAACGCATTTTAACGCAAAAAACCAAAATGCCGAATTCAGGTAATCGATCGTAAAAGATCGCAGCAAAACAAAAAGAGATAAAAAGCGCATTTCAGAAGTGAAATTTCATTCGAGTCGAAGTACTCTATAAGACTCTACGACGAGATCAATTCAAGTGTCCTCAAACCCCATAAGAGAAAGAAAGAGAAGCATATACCGCGAAAGCGACGACGAAGACGGCGGCGCGTCCCTCAACGGCGCGAGTCTATTGAAATTCTCCTTCATCTTCGATAATTGCTTTGCGGATTGTGCGGCTCAAAGTATACGTGCCCGTGTACGTACGATAATCATTTTACGGAATTGTTTGTCGAGATCGACGATAAACTTTGTCGAATTTCTAGTTTTTTTGGAGAGACACAAGCCTTGTGCGTACACTTGTTTTGTTTAGTCAAAGGTTTCGTAAAACGATTGATATTTTTTAATAAATAAAAAGATGTAGACTTAATAAATTGTTGTTTGATAAAAATCAGAATAATATTTCCCATAAAAAAAATTGACCACTTAGCGTCAATTAATAATGCAACGAAAATATTACACAATACCATTGAAAGTCGGATAAATTTCACAACGTAAAGTTTGTATTTTATTTTTCGTAAAATACTCAAACTATAGACTCATCTTCAGAAATAAATTCGTCAAATCGTAGAATAAACATACACACAGACGCCGTGCGAGTCCCTTAACCTCATTTGAAGGTTACATTTGACAAGCCTAGGAGACGTGCCATCAAAATTAGACCGCGAGAAAAAAGACATATTTCCAAAGTGAAATACGTAACACGTAACGCAATATAGATATTCTTGCACT
The DNA here is from genome assembly GCA_949987625.1 of Chalcis sispes. Lineage (NCBI taxonomy): Eukaryota > Metazoa > Arthropoda > Insecta > Hymenoptera > Chalcididae > Chalcis > Chalcis sispes. Next base: position 58,072,430 of record OX465095.1, read on the forward strand.
CATGTGCCGAATACCAGCTTACCCATCGGTTCTTTCTTTTTCTTTTTTTTTTCTCTTCTTCTCGTCGTCGTTTTCTTTTTTACGTCGATTCCACGAGAAAAAAAGAAAAAGAGAGAGTGCATATGCACAAGCACATCGGCCGCGCGGGAAAGTAGCGGATAGAGAAGAGAATCCGACCCACGCACGAAGTAAGAGAAAGAAAGAGAGAGAGAGAGAGAGAGAGAGAGAGAGAGAGAGAGAGAGAGAGAGAGAGAGAGAGAGAGAGAGAGAGAGAAGGAACCAAACGGGACCGAACGTTAAGAGCCTCTTGAACGCTGTTTGCTGGCAAACACCCTTCTTCGACCAACTCTGCTCCTGGCGCCCTTTTTTCTTCTTTTCTCTTTCTCTCTTTATCTCTTTTCACCTCTTTGCCTCCTTCCTCTCCCCCATCTCCCTCTCTATCTCGAAGCGCTGGTACATGCTCTTGCACAAACGGAGTCTAATTACATATTAATTATTTACCGAGCGATTTTCACTCCGCGAGCTTTACCGATGCTTCTGCCGGTACTCTTATATACGTAAGGAGCGTGTGCATACGATGTTAGAGACACCTATCCGTTCGATTCGAGTGAGCCGAGGGATACGCCTTTATCCTCCGTAAGCTAAGAGTCATATTTTATTCAATACTATTTCAAGAGCTTCCAACGACAAATTGAATTTCCAACGAGGCGATTTTTCATCATTTATTTTCGTTTTTTTTTTTTTTTTTTTTCAATAAACACACCGACTTCGATCTCATTGCTTTAATAGTACGATTATATACCCTACTTTGGCATTTCGATAATTTTTTACTTTTTTCGAAACATGGAGATAAATTATTGGTGAAGCACATATAGGAGGAAAAAAATCATATGGTAGTTATGGACATATAGATGTGTGCGCTCGTTTTACTTTTCGTATCATTAGTTTCGAGTTGCTTCGGCCCTTTAGCTATATATACCGTGCTGAAAATTTCATTATCCCGCAACCTCTGGTTTATCTCGCTCGACTGCTAAGAACAACATACACACACTGTGTGTACGTCGTCATAAGGCGGAAGCAGCCTCGTGATGCTTTCTCCCACTCCTTTCTTTTCAAAAAGCACCGCACAGAGACAACTCGTTGCCGGCAAGTATACGTGTGTATATACTAGTATATACACATGTAAATGCTTTGGCAAGGAGGCAAGGAAAGAGAGGAAGAGCGAGAGAGAGAGAATCTGGCAATTTTCCGGACCGCGTGGCGATTTTAAGCTCGGTGCTCCGGAAAAGAGAAAGAGAGAGAGAGAGAGAGAGAGAGAGAGAGAGTACAACGGGATTAGCTCGGACTCTCGTTGTGTCTCGTTGTCTATCCCATGTACGCGTATTACATATACACGCTCGCGTAAACCGCGTGGTTCGCTGCACAACGGGCAAGGATTTAATTTATCCGCGGTTGCTCCTTGTTGCGCTCTCTTCGTAGTTATATTTTAAAACAAAGCATTTTACGTACACGTAAAAATGTGCAAAGCGAGCGAAGCCCTCCGCTTGGAAATTTTTTTTTCTATTCTTTTTTTTTTTTTTAAGAATTATGCAAAACAATAAAGGCCGCGCAAGTTTCTTTATTGTCTTTGAGAGAAAGAAAAAATATTTGGTCATGTGTGTGTGTGTGTGTGTGTATGTGTGTGTTTATGTATAGCGGGTATATGTGTGTGCACGTGAATGTAAAAATCACGCTGTTTAACGGTGCAATTTAAATCGTTGAATTTTTCATATGAAATTTTAAAGTAATAAAGCTCGGTTCGTCGGAAAACGCTTTTGTCGTATGCATCTGAAGAATTTTCCATTAAAAATTTCATTATAACGTTGCATTGTTTATCTACAAATAACTTTCTATCTACAATCCTTTCAAATTTTAATACGAAATCAAGAAGTTTTATCTCTTTAATTGTCTTTGTTTATCCTTCGCAATCGCGAAGTACTTTTGTAAAAACAATGCATGTCGCTTAATACCTTGATTTTCTTTTATAAACATTAACAAGTACATAAAAATGTTTTGACATCATCGATGTAATTTTTAAGCAAAAGTTTTGCAAGCCGAAGAGTTTAATAATGCCACTGTTTTCTCGTATGTCGAAACGATTTCTTTGGACAAGGGAAAGGATTTAATTTTTGGGTTCCTTCCCACGGAGGTCCAAAATCTTTAACGGACTCTGTGTGCGTATGTGTGCAGCTCCTTCAGTACAAACACTCAAAATGTCTATGCGCTTGTAGGAAAATGTTTGCTCTTCGTCAAGGTGCTTAAAGATTGTTTGACGAGTCAAATGCATTCATCATTAATCGAAAAATTATCGAATATTCATTTTAAATTGTCGACAATATTTTTATTTAACAGTTTTTACATTTTTTACGATTATTTGAAAATTTCTCTGATAATTTTTTCAATATCTTATTTTCAAAGTTATCTTTGAAAAAATTTTAAAAAATAAAACGAGATTACAAGTTTATCGTCAATTAAAAGTGCTTGTAGTTTTTCCGCGCATTAGAAGAAAAAACTCGAAAATTCAGTACATATTTTTTGCCTTGTTAGATATACTTATTGAACGTAGCATATGAACGACAAGGGACGTAACCGTAACCGCTTCTTCTTCCGGCTTAGCACGGGGTTACTTTTCCGCGCTATCTTACGGTCAAGTTTTTGTATCTCTATTTCGAAAATCCCTTACAAAATGTATCAAAATTCAGAGATCCACAAAAAAAAAAAAAAAAAGAAAAAAAAAAAAAGAAGACCGAAAGAAGAAAGAGAATGTGTATAAGCGTGCGGCCAACGTCAGCCGACACTATACTCTCGCTCTTTTGTTCTTGGGCAAACATTTGTCCGCTTTCTTCCCACAGGACCGTTGCGTCCTCGTGTAGGACACATTAGACTTTGTGAGCCGAGAGTTAAGAGAAGCAAGAGAAATGACGAACGGTGAAATTTAAGGTTTAATGGGGAAATAAATTTATTTATTAGATTTTTCTTGGATCGATAGACTTCATTATTTAACTATTTTAGATATTATTTATAATAAATATATGAAACAAAATGATTCCTCGAGGTTAACGTTAAAATAACAGACCGAATATATCATCATCAAAATTCATCGGGCCCTTGTCCTCGAGCCTTCTTCGTCGGGCGCCATATTACATCAAGTTTGAAACGAGGGAAAAAAAGATACCGCGCGCGACGAAAAAAATAAAAGAAAAATTAAGAGGGAAAAGAGCGAGGTAGAAACTTACCCAAGTGCTAGGGTATAAAATATTGCAAATCATGGACTACCTGTCGGTACGCCGTCGTATCTCTTCTTTATTTTTTACGTGCATCATCTTTCTCTCTCTCTCTCTCTCTCTCTCTCTCTCTCCTTCTATTTAAAAGCCGAAGTAGTCATCTTCTTTGTTTTTAAACTTTTCTTAGGCGGACGTGCTAATGCATCGCAATATATACGCGTGAATATAATATGCGATTTTTTTCAACCGACTAAAGTACGATTACACTCGAGTCTTCCGGGTAGTATACATACCCTCGTCAATCTGCGTACGTATCGCGGTTTGCATTATGTATATGTATGCGACGACGGCGATAACGCACAGTACTCGCGGAACCGAGATAACTGTACGAGATTTTCACACGGGGACTTATTATGTCGAACGGAATATGTTGTGGCTGTACTTTCGTTGCAAAAGTGTGCATTTCGAATTCCACTTGTTTGTCGATATGCGTATGTTTGCATAATTGAAAACGTTTTTTTTTTCTCGATGGTTATAGATTTCATTTTTGAAAATGCTTAAACTTATCGCAATTTGTATAATCTAATTATTTACTTCATAAAGTTAATTTTATTTACTCGGAATATTTCTCGATCAATTTTTTTTTTTTATCGTTGTATCATAAAAATAAATCAATCGTATAATTTTAAAGAGTCTAGTTTACCAATTAGACTTTCTAGGAATGGTTATTTAAACCACACTTATTCAAGCTTACGAAAGCGTATAGGTCAAAAGAAACGAAGCAGTCACATCTATTGCCGTGCACACGGACGACACCCATAATTACGCGCGCGTATGCACACAAAAAGATCAACGACACGAAATCTACTAATACTCTCCTGACCGTAAGAATTAACGAACGAAAAGCTCGATGCTTTCCTTCCATGTAGAGAACAATAATAAAAAAAAAAAAAAAAGGAAGAAGGTCTAAAACGAGATGAAGAGTAAGAGAGAGAGAGAGAATAAAAAAGGAAAAACTCAAACAAAACTGAAGATTCGAATTGAAATAGAAGTTGAAACGAAGGAACGACACAGAACTGAGCATTGAAAAAGAGAGCACCGGAGAGTCGAAAGCATAACGGAGTGAAAGAGGGGACGGTATCGTTTTAACGTCTCTATTAGCAGCTATTAAAAACGAGCTAGAGCGAGATACATGGAGAGCCTTTAAAAAAAAAAAAGCCAAAGAAAGAAAGAAAGATACAGAGAAACGAGTGAAAAGGGGAGGGTGAGGATAAGAGGGGAAAGAGAGTCGCTTTGGTTCAAATCTCGCGCTCACCCCGCTTTCACATGCTGTTACTCACTCTCTCTCTTTCTCTCTCTCTCTGGTGTCCGATTACCTTTTGTCGAATCTTTCTCTCTTTCTCGTCTTCTTCGAGAAAGGCTCAGATTTTCGAACGATATACAAGTATATACGGCGCACACACGCGTACCTATAAACGGGCGTATAATGTACCAATGGCTCATTGTATTTCGTCGGGTATTTAGCATGGCATCGCGCTCAGAGGGTTTGTTGCTATATATACCTACATTTGGATATGTACATGTGTGCGCGAACACGTGAAAAATATATCGTATCCAAAAGGGCGAAGGTACGACGGTGTCCCGTGACATATACACACGCGGGGTAGATTCGGTTAAAATGATATATCTCTCTTGCACTATATAGTATACGCGCTCGCTACAAAAAGGAGAAGTTTTAACTATACGACTATGGTTTAACTGCTCCTTGTTTTCTTCTCGTCCTCGTACACGCCGAACAAATAAATTTTCATCTGTCGATATATATATATGGTTTGTATCGTTGTGCATTTAACTCGTGTGCGATTAAATATCTGCGATAATTTTTATAAAAAATTTTATATAAAAGTTTAGAAAACATATTTTGATAACTTATAAATGTAAATGATTTTATGTATAAAAGAAAAAGAAATGTTAGGGAAACGCTTAGTGTGTTTGTTTAAGATGTAAAGTACTGTATAATTAAAAATGACGCTTAGCTTTACGATATGTACTTTTTATACGATTAATTATACTCTATAAAAAAAAAAAAGTAACGGCAATCTTACTCAGAGGTAAAGTCGTCGACTACTTTTTTAAAAAGTGACTCGTCATTTAGCAACGAGTAAGATGCAAAACGAACACGCCTCTCGTCTCGTTTTTAACCTCTTACTTCTTGCACCTGAGCAAATTTCTTTTTAATTACGCTGGTGAAAAATAACACCTGGACGCTTTCTTTGTCGTTCACAATGCGATAACTGTAAAATAATAATTCGGTAACGATCGCTTTCGTTTAATGAAATTGTTTAAACAAACAAAAAATAAAGAAATTTTTTTTTTTTTTTTATTTTAAACCGACGCGCGGTAATGCAACAAAAAATTAAACTCGATATTTTTTCTAAGTAGATATTTACGATCAAATGTATAGAACAAAAACGAAGCACACGTATGAAGCCGAAAAAACGTGCCGACGGCATTGTAAGATCACGTAAAAACATAAAGCCGGCTTAATTAGGTGTTAATAGCCGAAAATGAAAAGCTTTGGGTAGAGCTACAATACCTAATATGTATACTATACATCGGGAGACCGAACGACCTAATCGCGAAAAAGAGCTCCGCCGCTTTTTGGCACTCGACAATGGAATTCCCTCGTCCGGGCTTTACCGAGAGAAACGCGAAGGTGAATGAGAAGAAGTAGGAGAAAGAGGGGAAGACAAAGGTGCGCCGGTGGCATAATTAAAACGCGTTGGTTATTTCGCGAAGAAGGTGGAGTAGTAGGTGAGCGCACAGAAGAAGAAGAAGAAGAAGAGAAATGGAGCAAGGTATACGAGGTTCGATTACGCGGCGCGCGTACATATATATATATATATATATATATATATATATATATATACGGGAGCCGAAGGGGCCCAGAGAAAAAGAGAGTGAGAAAGAGAGATGGCGAATGAGGGACAAAGTGGCGTTCGCTCAAATTACATCGCTGTGTGTGTGTGTGTGTTTGTGTGTGTGTGTGTTTGTATGTGCACGCCGCCGCCTTTCATCGCGGGCCCTTTTTGGCGCGAAAATAGATTGACAGCTGCCAAGCTTCCAACGCTCTGCTTCTCTTTTACTGTCTCTCTCTCTCTCTCTCTCTCTCTCTCTCTCTCTTTCTCTCTTGCTCTCATTTTTACTTCCTCTCACTCTATCTATTTTTTTCAATACGTCATTCTTTTACAATCTTTCATACTCTCTCGTTTATATACATGTCTATAAGCTCTTGATGTTTTCACCCGAGTCGTAACACTTTCGTTCACCGTTTTAGTACCTTTTCAATTATTGCAAATATCTTTACTTATAACGATCCATTAAAATTTCAAAATATAATTTAGTCGAAGAAAAATCAACGATTTATGATATACTAAAAAGCTACAAAATCCTTTTACATTCATTTCAGTATAAACCGCTAAATATACACACCGATTCTATAGATACAGCGAAGAGTTACCTTGGCAACATCGCCGAAGCTTCAAGATCCAATTAGCAACGAAAACAAGAAAGGCAGAGCGCGAGATGATGGATCGTGGAGTGAACCAGCCATGTCGAGATGGCGCGTTGAGGTGGAGATCGATTCTCGCTCTATAACCACCTCGACGACAATGAAAGGGAGAAAGAGAGAGGGAGGGGGGCTTTTAAACCACCGCGCGCGACACGGGAACGCCGCAGAAACGTCCGCAATCCCCGTGCATTAGCATCTCTCGATAATGCCCTACTACTCTACAAGAGAGACAGAGATAGAGACTATTTCGCAAAATGAGTGGAAGCGATCCGACAAATGACTCGCGAATGTTTGAGGAACGAGAACGACCTCGCTCTTATTTATACACTTGCTGAGTTTATAGCTTTCCCACTCTCTCTCTCTCTCTCTCTCTCTCTCTCTCTCTCTCTCTCTCTTTTAGTTGCTCTTTTTTTTGCTTTTACTTTTCTTCTTCTTCTTTTGATTTTTTATTCTTATACTTTCTCGTAGACCTCGTTAAGTAGATTTGAAACTAAAATATTTTATTCAAAGCAACCCACATGCTGGGATTGATTATGTAGTATGTTTTATTGATTATGTTTCAAATATTCAACTTATAAATCGAACATTAAGTGAAAAGTAAAGTTTGTATTTAAAATTATAATAATGATTAATTATTTGAAATTTTGTGCTATACCTTCCATGTAAAACTTGATTCAAATTTCTTATCAACTTGACGCGATAATTTGTTTTTTTTTTTTTTTTTTTTTTTAAATAAATGTATACCAAGTTTTTTTTACATCCCTCTCTCTTTCTCATACGAGTACGAGAAACATCACTCTTCCACGACAGAAGGTGTTCCAAAGTTCGTATGCGCCGTCAAAGCGACATGTTAGCACCGTAATTCAGTTCGTACAAATTCTCGTAATTTTCACATAAGAATGGATTCACAAAGCGAAGATAAATCAACAAAAATGAAAAAAAGAAAGAAAAAAGGAAGGGAAAGAAAGAAACACCTATGCAACGTCGTCGCGACTTTATCAAGATACCGAGATCTTTTCGCCCTCTTGTTCATAATGGCGTGAATACGCTTTACGCGAGGTACGCGAAGGATTCGCGCATACATACGCAACATTACAAGTACGCATGCGCGAGCGTTACTCTCCCGTGAATCCTCCCGAAGAAAAAGTGGTGGAATATAAAAGGAGCCGAGTTCAAAGTAGGGGAAGAAACGATGCTTCTTCCCCCCCCTCCCCTCCCTCCTTTCTATCTTCTTCCTTTCACAACGCGCATCAATCATCGCTCTCGCGTCCAGAGCCACGTTACGGGGCAAATTAACGTTTTCATCGCTCTTGCCTCCCGCGCCAAACCAACTCGGCTACTCTTCTTTCGCCAGATTCGTGGATTTTTTTACGAAATCCCGTGAGTCATATATTATATACGTTATAACGGACACACGTACGCACACGTGAACGAAAAACGAGTAGTATTGCGTCGCCATCTCGCGTAAAAGGCGCGCGAGTGACAATGAGAGATTTCGTGTACCCGTGAGTAGTAGAAGAAGAAGAAGAAGAAGAAGAAGCACGTAGTCATTCGATTAAAGTAGGATTTCTACCTAACGCACTGAGAGGAATGTCTCTCTGTATATACATATATACGGGTCTACGTTATATACGATAAAACGTAATTTATCTTCGCTCCGCGTAATTTTTTGGCGGACGGTATGAAGGAGTCGAGATTGCGCGCGACGCGCTCTTAAGCCGCAGCTTGAAGTCCTTTGACTTTGACACGAGTTAATTTATGTTTCGGTATTCCCGATGACATATATTGTGCGGGAATTGTTCGTTTTATCGCAATCAACATATTTTATAAATATATAGATCGTAAATTTATGCTCGAATATTTTTATTTTATATTAAATAGCCGCACAGCGTCGGTGCGTCAAAAATATGACATCACAATCATTTTGATACGAGAATAAAAAATAAATACAAAATTTCTTACTTTACGCGAATTATCGTTTTACCATACTACCAACTACACGTTTATTTGCAAATATAGAAGTTAATTAACATATATAATAAGTAGCTTTAAACGATAAATTAAAAAAAAAAGTTTAACGCAATCTTTTCCATTTGTTTGTCAACAGGCAGCAGCAGCAATCGGGTAATGGTAACGGCGGCGTCCGACGGAACTTGAGTCCAGGTCCAGGTGCTAGCGATTCCGAAGATTCGGACATCTCGCTCGGTGGAACGTCGCCGCCCCCCTCGAGTTTCTCGCCACCACCGACGTATCAGCATCAGCCGTCACCGGGCTCGATGAGCTCGGGTATTGGGCCGATACCCACTCCGTCGTTAAACTTTCGCTTCGATCCGACCCAGTCGTCGTTACGCTTCGGCTCGGTACCCAATTTCAAGTTCCCGTCGGCGGACTTCCGCTTCGCGCCCCACAGTCCACTGCACAATCATCCAAAGATCGCCGGCGGTGGGATATTTAGGCTCGCCGAGACGAGTCCCTTTCAAGCCGTTGGCTCTAGAGGCGATTTGGGAATTAGGTGAGTTTTCATTTTACTTATATTTTTTTTTTTTTTTTCTTTTTTTTTTATCAATGGAAAATATAGGAAAATATAGGAAAATATTTATCGAAACTTTCATTTTCCCTCTGAATAATTTACGCTTTCATAAATATCGATTTTTTGATTAATTTCGTTAAAAAATAACTTTACTTTTAATGTTAAAATATTAAATAGTTTATTTCGTACTCGTAATGTCACATTTTTGAAAAATTCTTTTGTAACCCCTCTCTCGTCAAGCTAAAATAAAAATAGCATTCCGCATATTTTTAATTTGCAGATTGTCAGATCCTATAGGGCTCCAACCACCAAAACTGTATCCACCGGAGACGTTGTTGCACCATCCGCATCCGCAGCATCAGCTACCCGAGGGTATATCAAAAATATCGGAAACCTCGCGGCTCTCCGACGGCGGCATATCCCGACTCTCGGACAGTCTCTCGGAAGCGGCGCACTCGCCGCCTCTCGTCGCGACGAATCTTTCGGTGAGCAGCGGTGGCGGCGGCGGCGTCGTCGGTCCGTTGCGCGTCGCGGTTCCGAGTCCGCACACGCCCTCGTCCCGAGGTAGTCCACCGCCCCCGTTGAGCCAGCAGACGCAGACTCAAGGGAGTCAAGCCGGTGGCCTTATAAGGCTCGCCGCGAGTCCACCGCCGAATCCCAAGCCACCCCAAATCCATCGGCCATTTTCGCCCGCGTGATACGAGCGCAACGAGTCCGACAAGTGCTTCGTTGAGTTGCTGTGAATTATCGCGTCTTCGTCTCTACGCGTCTGCCGCGTACGTTTGTTCGTGAAAGTACGCTTATTACGTGTAGGTATCACTACTGACAATGTGCATATTATGTAGGGAGGTTCTTCGGTGTCGTCGCATCGTCGCGAGGTTCGTCCTTTGAAACCGCTTGGATTATTGGACTTACGGGAAATTTTTAGTGATTTGAATGATGATACTTTTTGCTCGGTTAACTTTCTCGATATTTTTCATTATCTTATCGTTTTACATCGCATCGCATTGTCGTTGAGTTAAATTTAATGTTACAGCTTATTTTAAATCAATGCTTAAACTTTTAACTCTTTGACCATTATACAACTTACTGCTTTTTATACTAGCGCAGAAATAAATTTAATACGCGTCGCATTGTAACGCTTCCTAGTAAGTCAGTCATTGGCGTGTGATTTTAATTCTAGCAAAATTTTACACTTTAAAACGGTTTCAGCGTTAAAAGATTATATAAAAGTTACAGTTACAGTTAGATAATCTTAAATTTTTTGCAAAAAATGTGTGGCAAATTTTTTTTTTAAATATTTTAAACCTAACAATAAAAATGATACAATAGATACAATAATCTAAAATTTAATAGTATTAAGGTAGAATTTTTTAATTTACACATACAATTAAACAACATAAACTGCACATTTTTTTAAAAATTACTCATTCATTCATCTTTCATGATACTAATATCTAGATAAGATAAAGTATACTAATACACTTATCAAACGAAATATAATGCCAATAAAAACCTATGAAAACTTATAACGTATAACAAAAATCACTTTACTATTTTTATAAAGCAAATAAACGATAAAAAAAAAGCAACCATAGTACGAATAAGCAAAAAGTATCATTATCATATCAATTATCATTGTTAACCTTAGATTTTTGTTCTTTCTCACTACGTACATAATGTCGAGAAAGAAACTAAAATTGACTTCGTTCAGCGTGTAATAAAGTTAAACGTCCTGTCGCTTGAGATACGTATTTATAGTCACACTTTAACTATCAAGTTAATAGAATTCTTTTTTGCAAAACTGTGGTTGTAGTGTGCATAGTTTTCTAATTGTTGGATAAAAATAACTGCAAGAAATTTTAGGAGATAATCTTTCTTTTTCTTGAGAATTTTTATCATTGGTTATCGCGTTTTTAAGTTTAGGTTTCAGTAAGCATACATCAGGCAGCAATTTTTATCGATCATATTCTCTTGACGTATTTTGATTTATTTCTAAATGAGAATTTAAATGAATATTTAATAAAAATGATTAAAAAATAAAAATTGCTACCTGGATTATAAACGCTAAATACAAAACTTTAACACCAATCTAAATAGGTGGAATATAAGTGTGATTTCGCAAAAAAAAAAAAAAATAAATAAATAAATAAATCCAACGCAATCAAAAGTGAGATTTCGTTAGAGTGATATTGTAAACAATGGACATGAACGAAACAAAAGAGAGAAAGAAATAAATGATGTATAACAAATGTTTACAGGTTTCGCATAGCGAAAAACCAGATTGAGTAAGCATTGACCATTCAACGCACACAAACACACACACCAATCACCGATTTTTTCAATGCAAATCAACAAAAAAAGAAAAAATCCACATAAAAAAAGAAAAAAAATAAAATAAATCAAATCGTCACCAATAACGTATAACGGATAAAAGGAAGTAAAGATGCTGCTCAACGCGCGGAGCAGAGAGGATTTCACGAATACAATAATTAAGTCCTTCCTACACCCTGCAGTCTTTTTCTTAGATTAATTATAGATTTAGCACTCGCTAATTCGATATATCGAGCCAGTATTGAGAATGCGTGAGAGAGAGAGAAAGAAAGCGAACGAGCGAGAAAGAGAAAGAGAATTAGAAAAATAAAATAAAAAAGAAAAAGTAGACACGTTGCTTCGGGAGCAATGAAACGGGACTTGAAGATATCGAGCACCGAACGACGATGAAACGAGTGAATGAAAAAAGGAAAAAACAAAAATGAAAGATAAACGAGAAAAAAAATATTTAATAAATAAAATAAATAAGCGAATCGCACTCTCTTCCCCCTCTCTTTTGTAGATAGAAACGCACTAGGGAAAAAAAAAAAATGAAAATTTCTTGTTTAATCGCTCCTATAAATATGAACATATATAAATATAAATATAAAAAATATAAATATATGCAAATATAAATATTATACATAGGTACCTTATACGACATGAGGAATGAATAATGCAAGAATTATACATATATAAATACGTGAAAAAAAGAAAAAAAATGAGCATTATTATGATTAATATTATTATAATAATATTATGATTTGCGCCTGTAAATACATCCACGCGAAAAATATATAAACAGATTACTATGAAAATTATGTTTTCGGCATTTACTTATTTAAATATTATTTACCCGCATCCTTTACATATCCACAAATATTTAAAAAACCTCACATTACTTTTTACTTAACCCGCACAAAATTAACGCAAAATAAATACTACATACGGTACTATTTTATAAAAACAAGTTTTCAAAATATAAATTGTTTGATTAAAAAAATAAAAAAAAATTAACGTGCACGGGTAGTCAAAATGCACGATGATTGTAAATGTAACTGTGTTATTTTAATTATGTTTTAACATAAGTATGTTGATCATGAAACAGACCAAATTTTAAAAAAAGAACTGAGAAAAATAAGCTTTTTAATAATTAATAATCGGTCAGAAATACATTTAAAAAACAAAATAGAAAAAATGTATTATTTTATTACTCATTATTGCTTAAATTTTAATTATATTTTAATATTATTTTAGTGCTAATGAGAACAAAAATATTAATTTAAAATATCTTTGATTTTTAATTGCGTCAATTTTATTAGATACAAAAAATATTAATATAATATCACAAGTATTAAATGTTCATTCAAAATGAAAATTATATAAAATGGAAAAATATGTTGATCACTTCAGCACTCTACAACTTGAAAATTTAAAATTGACCTTACATATCATACGACGCTTACGCTTTCGAAAAAAAAATCACATTACATTATTTCCGTTGTCGTCGACAGCATCGAGAGAATCGGATAAGCGATTATGCTACGTACCGACGCACACAAACACATACGTATAGATATATATATATATATGAGCGGAGGGAACTAACCGTACAGCAGTAGCAGAAGTAGCGGCAGTAGCAACGGCAACGGAGAGTCGTTTCAGCGGCGGAAGTCGCATATTTTCAGGCTCGACGTCAACGCCAAAAGAGAGAGAGAGAGAGAGAGAGATACGAGCAAGTACACGAACACGAGTTGGCGAAGAAAGAGACGGAGGAATAAAGTAACATTGCTCGTTGCGTATAAAGCTAGGGAAGTAGATTGAAAGAGTGGGAGAATCGCGTGGGAGTAGTAAGCCTCTCGCGCTGCGCGAGTATCGACTAGAGAGAGAAAGGAGGACGAGCAAAGAGAGGAGGGAGAAAAGGTCGCGCCAGCAGTAGCGGCAGCAACAGCAGTAGCAGCAGCGTCGTCGTCGTCGTCGTCGTCGCCGACAGCGCTAGACTCTCTTACGAGCGGTGCGCGGCGGCAGCGAGTTTGTTGTTGCGTGGGCGGGTATCGCTGACAAAATCGACCAATCACCGTACGACTTAGTCTGTAAACGATCTCATAGGTTAGAGCCCAGCGTAATGGTATATTATACGTGTGTATACGTGTGCACACAATGCGCAACGTACTTGCAGTGGGAACGAGGCAATTTTTATTTCATTTCTCCTACCATCGCTTTTAGCTTTGAAATTTTGTTTTTTTTTTTTTCGCTGTCTCGGTGATTATTTATTGAAAATAAAATATTTAGCTTTAGCGTTAAAAAAATAATAATAAAAGCGATATATTATTATGAACTGATTGTATATTCTCCTTTTAAATGGCATTATTGTAAAAATTGTAATAGTCACATGTATAGTGTATTCTTCTTAACTTTATCATGTTTAATTGTAAAGCTAAATATATAATTTATGGTACTGCTATGAGCTTTCCCAGAGCGTAACAAAAATTATTTTCAAATAATAAAAAATGAACGTATTCTAGTTTAATGTAAATAAATCTTAATTTTAAATTAAAAATTAATCTCTTGACTAATTTGAAATAATAAAAGTTTTAAAAAAATTCATATTTTCGCTGTAAAATAAAAAATTTAAAACAAACCACATTCTCATTTGTCTTTTGTCAAAAAAAAAAAAAAAAAAAAAAAAAAATGACCCAAGCGGTTGAAAAGAGTAAGGGAAATAAAAGCAAAAAAATATAACGCGACATTTTTATCGAAGGTACAAAAGAGCAGTCTGCAAAAAGAAAAAAGAAACAAACAAAAAACGTACTAGGCGGTATGATCATCGAGTTAATGGAGTGGTAAGCGCATTATAAAAATATTTGAGACGGACTAGCACGCGCGCATCGCTTTAGAGTCCGGGCGCATAAAAGAAAGTTATCGCGCTGCGCGATCGCGATGAAAATCGATTGTACGCCAACGGGAAGGAAAATAATACGCGAGGGAGATAGCGAATCGTTAAAAGGGCAAATGTTTCACGCGACGCGCGCGGCCTTTGCGAAACGGGATGTGAGCTTTAGTTTTAATATTTTACGTCGTTTACGTCAAGCCGTTGTAAATAATTTTTAAGTGTCGTTAATAATTTTTCGGTTTTAAATTATATTTTCACATTCTGTTTTAAATTATATTTTTACATTTGTTTAAAAAAATTAAATGTTTGCCTAACTGTTCGATTCGGAAAGTATACTCTTGTATAAAGTGCGCAATGTCTGTATTAATTATTTAATTAAATAATAAATATAATAATATATTTTTTCTCAATATTTGTCCTATATATTTCAATATTCATTATCGTGTTTGTTCAAAAAGACAAACCCGCAATATATAAGACAACGAAATCATTTTAAACAGTCGATACGCGAATCGAAGCGGAACGTAACACTGTATTTAAAAGTTTCCATTTCCAAATGCAACAATAGATACACCCGTTTTTATACATGTATACATATGCGTTACAGATGCAGATATGCACTTATACATATACATTATACATTTCGTTTATGGCAGTGAACCAAGCTAAAAGCAGCTCGTCGTACGCGTATAATGGGCCCGGAGGCTTGCGCGTATTGTTGAGCTTCATCAAACTGAACACTCGGAGCGATCCGTACATATCGCGATTGTAACGATAAACATCGAGACGAGAGATATAGAAATAAAGAATGAAGAGAGAGAGAGAGAGAGAGAGTTGTACAGTGAGAAGAGCCGATGTCGCGCGTTCCAACGTTTTCTTTCTTTCATTTTTTTTTCCTTTCTCGAGCTGTCTCTTAAAAAGCCTGCAGACCGGTGTGTCTCTCTCTCTCTCTCTCTCTTTCTCTTTCTCATAATATCGGTCTTCCTGCTTCGACTGTACTCGTTGCAGTGTGTCACACCGCCTGTCTTTTTTCTACTCCTTGTGCTTTCTCTCACTTTAGGGATCATCGCGCGTGGAGGCTTTTCGTCTTGCTCTCTCTCTTTCTCTCTTTCTCTCTTTCTCTCTTGTAGTCGTGCTGCGACGTGTTTTGACAGTTGCTGCTCTGACACCTCTGGCACATTCATTAGGAAGGGGTTCTCAACTCTTGGACAATAATTATGCCCTGTTTTTTTTTCCTCACTTTTTCTTACTTTTCTTTTTTTTATTCTGTTTTTATTGCGCTCGAGCCTGAGTAACTCTAAACTTAACTTTCAAATAAGCAAATTTATTTTTTCGCTTTACTCGAGTAACGTTTTATCTCTTTTCATAAAAAATTTTTGAAACTTTTTACTTATGTAATAATAAATCTGACATTGAGAACAATTTTTTATATAATGAATAATTTAAATTGAAATAACAATGAAATTATTGTTAAAAAAAAGAATATGCTTAATTTTAAAAGTATTAGTTTAATAATATATAAATAAATATTTTAATTCAATCAATCAGGATCTACTTGAAAAAAAAAAAAACATGTTTTTATAACGAAATATTATCGACAAGTATAACAATGTAACGCCGCATACGCATACATTTTCACGAGCACTCGAGAAAATGTTTTCCCCCGTATCGATTTTACCACAAGATGCATATAATATTCTACACCTAACAAAAGCAAACCTTCGGATGAAAAAAAAAAAAAAAAAAAAAAAAAAAAAAAAAAAAAAAAAAAAAAAAAAAAAAAAAAAAAAAAAAAAAAAAAAAATAAGAAGAAAGCGAGACGCAAAAGCGCACGCGATATCCGCGCACGTATAACGAGACCGAAGCGCGCATTATCCATCGATTTGAGAACCTCGTCATTCCACAACAGAATGAGACACGTATACGTATATATATACACCTCCAGCTGTTCGGATTTAGATGTTTAGGATAATGCGGTCTGGCTTGCGGACCCGCTTACAACAAAATAATGTAGTCCATTTTGGTGAATGGCGCTCTCTGTGTGTGCATTGATCTACACCGCTATATGTACTATAGTATATACGTACGCGTAAGAGAACGAGAGAGAAGGAAGAGAGTCGCGCGACAAAAATGGAACGGCCACAACCCGAGAGAGGATACAAGGATCGTAGAAAGGCATACTGAAAAATGGAGAATGTGTATGTGTACTCCATTGGTTATTTGTCGACGGATTCGACACCTCGACAATGAACGAGAGCGGCCCGATCTTACGCATAATGGAAAGGGAGAGGGGACAACAACGGAGAGCCACCGGGAAGCCTATAGTAAGATTATCGCGCCTCGGTGTGCACGCAGGTATACACACACAGTGTAAGAGGTGTGAAGCAGCGCACGCCTTGGCAAATCTCCTCTTTTGGATAATGCGCTCTCCATTGTTAAAAGTTTTTCTATTTTACGTTAACGCACAATTACGAAGCTCGAAAACTTGGTTTTTCCCCGTCGCACCGCTGCGCCCACGGAGTTGCCCGTGTCGCGATTATATTATTTCGAAAACGACGACTAGTATCCCGTCTATTTTAAATGCGAGATGAGAATCGCGATGGACTCTTGGGTGCTCAAGGATGCGAATAAGTTTCGGTAAGCTCGGCCTCATAAAAATACACATACACGACGTGCGAGAATGAGAGATTAAGGGAAAGAGAGAGAGAGAGAGAGAGAGAGAGAGAGAGAGAGAGAGAGAGAAAGATAGAGGGGGAAAAAGATCTGCATTTAAAATCGGGTAGCGCGTTGATGTCCATTGTATCGAAGTCAATAACGAAATATTCCGTGGTTATAAATATTTTGAGACGCTTTGCAGCTTTGCATTTTGTACACATAACATGGATAATCTTTTTTATCGACAATGTAACGTTTCCCAAATTTTTAATCCATAAAAATAAATCGAAAAATTTTATTTTTCTTTTGTTTTGTTTTGTTTGTTTTTTTTTTTTTTTAATCACGATGCAAACTATTCAACAACGATCAATAAATAAACATAAAAAATTAAATGTATAACGCGCGCGAGTTGAAAATTAATTTTATTCGTTTAATTTTCCCGTTTCGTGAATGAGAAATTTAAAAATTTCACTTCGCTTTAATTTCGATACGCTGTAATCAACGAAATAAAGTGACCGAGTAAACAAAAGTAAATAAAAGCATTGCGCGGTATTTTTTAACAGTAGGCAGGTATATATATATATATATATATATATATATATATATATTCTTCGTTAAAATAGAGTATCAGCGTTCTTTCCATTACGTTTTTTTAATTTTCTTTTTTGTTTCCAGATTCAAAAGCAAAAGTGATCACCCATTCGTATCGTCAGAAAAAAAAAAAAAAAAAAAAAAAAAAAAAAAAAAAAAAAAAAAAAAACATTCCGAACGAATTCACCAGCTGTACAAGAGTAAGCGGATTAAAAATCTATACATAAGAAAAACACGCGTCCCGTGCAATTTTTTGGCGATTATTCGTATACAACGTTATACTAGATGTGTTGCAATCTCGCGCTGCGAATAAGCAACGCTTTTAAAAAGTTTATAAAACTTTTTTTCATGTCGGTTTATAAGCGCGCGCTACATTAAATAATATTTCGCTGTGAAAATTGTTTCCGCGATATTTATTAAATTATTTTTGATGGTCGCTTTAAATACTTTATTACATTATATACATATATATACATATAATCAATTTTATTGTTCTGTAAAAAATTAGAACAAAAAAAATAATCCGTTTAATTATTCCAAATATAATATATCTATCCGAATTTTTTCATTATAACAAGCTTATGATCTATTTTTTGCCACCTTTTGATAAATATTTTAAGCTTAACTGTAAATGTATACACGCAATATTCAAACGGCTTTGTATCATGAGATGAAATTTAATTGCACGGAATTTGATACATTTAATTATTTATATTTTACAGCACAAAAAACAAAACGTACGTATACGCATAAATTGGTATAGAAATATTGAATAATTTCAATTGATTTCGAAACTCTTTCATAACATTACTTCATAAATAAACAATCGAATAGACGTAACGCCGAACACTCGAAACGATAAGGCATCTCGATAAATGTATGGATACGTATATATAAAGGGAAAGGCACAGTATAAGTAAGCATACACAGCGCGAGAGAGCGAAACGCTATAATAATAAAGTCCCGTCGCGTGTATAATTTCGAATTTAGAAATCAAAGTCTCGTCTTTCATGCGCATAAACGCGGCGGCGGCAGCGGCGGCGGCAGCGTACGGCGGGTTACGCGTTCACACGGGGACTTAATGAGAGGTTAGATATAACTCGGCCCGGCATATAATGCGAGCGAACGGCGCCTCCGTTTAATTTGCGCACGCATGCATCCGTCCTCCTATTGCTAACGTGTGCGTGTGTACAACGCGTACGTAGCTTTCAATGGGGGTGTGGCTCGCGCGTCCATCCCCGAACGAGTGAAAATACGATATAGTCGTCGAGGGTATATTCTCGATCGGCTTTCTCTCCTTCATGTGTGTATGCGTCTATGTACATCTAATGCTCATGGGAAAAACACCGAGTAGTTTTGTATATACGTCGTAAAAAAAAAAAAAAAAAAAAAAAAAAAAAAAAAAAAAAAAAAAAAAAAAAAAAAAAAAAAAAATCGTGCGACGTGTCGATTACATTTGGAAGTTGTAATGTTTCGTCGTGTATGTTTTAACGTACGCAGCAAGCCCTTATTAAACGTAGACGGTACTGGAATAACGCGTATCGAATGTCTTAATTTAGTGATTACATGTTTATATCCCTCAATTGTAGCTGGAAGAAAAATGAAAGTTATTATTCGACAATATGAGATACGTTTCATTGATTGCGAATTCGGGAAAAAAAATTTATTTCAACCTAATCCCCGCATATCTAAAATTTATAAAAATATACTTACATTTAATATAATCCAATATAAAATTTAAAATTATTGCAATGATAATACGATTAACCAAATCACTATTTTCAATAAAGATTCATTAAGTCTCGTACAAAGCACGATATCGTACCCTTTCAAAAAAAAAAATATCGTACCGCGCGTCGATATCAACAATAACAACACATCGCTGAATTGAAGCATATGCGCGATACGTTACTTTACCTATACATACGTTATAAGCGTCAATGCTCCCGTACAGCAGTCACGTTATAAAGCAGCTTAATGTTGGAGAGTTTATGTATCGAAGGGATATCTTCTATAACTCTGGTGAAACTTAGGCGACTATATATATATACGAGTGCGCCGCGTATACATTGGTCCATCGCCCTCGCTTGTGTACATTCGTGCATTATCTTATTCCCTTTTGTGGTTTGACGTAATGCCAGTATTCGAAATATGTACGATGATTTACTCGCGATGCTTCGATGTTTACGTATAAAAGAGTGCGAGCATGTAAAAAATGTTTACGCGAATTTATACGATTTACAGTTACTTTTTTCTGTATTGTTTATCTTTGAAATTCATTATTAATTGCTGTATTTATAAATTCATAGTTTTAAAATTCTGTTTAAAAAATCTTCAAAGATATAAAATAAAAATTGAAAATTTATAAATATTGCACAACAATCTAATTCGTGATATTTCATTACAATAAGCGTTACAATATTACGCAAAATCATTGCGCACCCGATGGACCCTTGGGAGGATCGGCTGTTTTCATTCGGCGCACAGCGTCGGAGCAACGGCGACCCGGGACAGGATACTTAGCTAAGCATTAACCTCTCCAGCAGCGAGGCGGCGGATTAAAGGGTGAATTGTTATTATTGCTGCCAGGGCAACTTTCTGTCTCTCTCTCTCTCTCTCTCTCTCTCTTTCTCTCTCTCCCTCTCCCTTACTCACTC
Source organism: Chalcis sispes (assembly GCA_949987625.1). Lineage (NCBI taxonomy): Eukaryota > Metazoa > Arthropoda > Insecta > Hymenoptera > Chalcididae > Chalcis > Chalcis sispes. The sequence continues at coordinate 58,092,903 of OX465095.1, forward strand.
TCTCGTTCTTTTTCTCTTCAACCCTCGGTAAGTAGCTCGGTTAAGTATGTTATTTAAACCAACACTGTAAGTAACCATCCGAAGACATTTGGCGAATTCCGAGTGAAGGCAAAACCGCGACGCTAACCCAAAGCTTTACCGGAGTCTCTGCTAAAGCCAGATGGTCAATCGGAGGGTGAACTTTTTTCTTTTCGCGTGCGAAATGCTTGTCTGCTCGATGGAGTGAGAAAAATTTTGACGTGCGATGAGATAGATAACGTATTTGTATCTACTAGTTAAGAGTTTTAAATACTTTAATTGTCTTTAATTTTTTTTTTCTTTTTTTTTTCTTCAAACATTAAAAATAACAAATTTTCTTACAATAATTATAAAGTAAATGAAATTCGTCGCCATTAATGTCGGCGTAATAAACGTGAATTATATTTTCTCATTACGCGTCCATTGACGAAATACGTGTATAACTTTGTCGAACTCGCAAAACGAATATAAAACGTCTTCGTTCGAACGAACGGGGCTGTAAAAACGAGTGGACGAGTAGGGGTGTTAAAAGAGCGATACAAAAGAAAACGAATTTTACAGTCGCGTCGTTTTCTCGCTCCTAGAAGGTCAGCGCACGTCGTTTTAATCAAGGGTCTTGAAAGAAGGAGCTCGAAAAGAAAGCCCAACTATATATATATATATATAATATACCAGCGGGTAGAAAAAGAAGAGGTGTAGAGAAGAAAAAGAGAGAGGGAGACGTATAAGGGGGTAGGAGGTAAAATGGGAAATGGACTCGTTCAGCCTGAGATTAAAATACACCAGCACCGCTATTAGAATCTTACTCACGACAGAACGGTAACAGACGTATAATTTCCTCGGAGCTTTGAATTGAACGACTTTGGTCGTTGACTCGCGCGCGAGGTATTCGCGCGACCGAGACGTATAGTGTAACCGGCTTTCGAACTTTCGAGGGTGAGGAAGCTCATTAACGGGAGCTTTCTGTTTCTTCGGTAGACTCTCTCAGTACTCTCCTTGGCACTGAGACGACGACGACGACGACGACGACGACGACGACGACGCTTCATTCTGTATATATATATATATATATATATATATATATATATATATATAGATATATACAATCGCGAAGTTATACTTCTTCCCTGGAAGGAGAGAAAACGACGAGAGAAAGAGAGAGACTCGTTTCTTTTTGTTATTCATTGTCTCGAGTGCCTTTCTTTGGCCGTTCGCGCGAGACCAGTTTTAATCTCCTCGAGTTGTCTTGTTTCCATTTCTCCGGAGTTATGATTGTTAGCGGCTATTTTACGTATGCGTCAAAGCGTGAGCTATACAATCGAAGGTACTTTTTTAAATTTAGCAGAAGTTTGGTTTTTTCCATCGTTATCGTACATTTACAAAATGTAACGTACTGAACAACACAATTAATTTAAAAAATAAATAAATAATCAAGTAACCAATAATAATCATAATCATGATCGATTTCTTTTCAGATTATACAATACTTATGCTCTTCCCTGTATCGATAATTTGTTTTACGAAATATAAGCCATCGAAACAATGGTTGCATTTAGCATATATATCATACTGCGATGTAATTTTAGAATAGGGGCTTCTGCGAAATGGACAATTTCTTTTGTAATCTCGATTGCTTCAATTTAATACCATCATGCTCGTCTTTAGTATCAGTCCATTGTATATTTAATTAAACGATGAACAAATCTTCGATACGCGTTATTAAAGAGAAAAAAGAATGTATTAAAGTAATTATAAAATTTACACATTTTGTTATATGAATCATAAATAAAATTAAAACTTTAATACTATTATTTGTACATCAAAGAAAAAAAAAAAAAAAAAAAAATTAAAAAAATAAAAATAAATCAATATAAAAAAAACTTTATTTTTATAAAACTTTAAATAAATTTATTAATAATCTCAAAAGTTACATTCTAACATACCGATGAGAAAAATACAATGGATCGAGTGGTTCGACCTAAATTCAGATTTTTACATCATACTTTCACATACGCAGTTTATATTCCGGTCGCGTTCGATAAGATAAAACGAGAATGGATACACATACGTATATGCGTACACGTATGCAAGCACATCCACATATAAAAGATAGTGGCAAAAAAGGGAACATCGGAAAAATAAACGAGCGAGAGATACGTATGGAAAGAAAAAGAAAAAAAAAGTTCGAGGGCGAAGAAGAGGTTCCGCCGCGCGAAAATTTCGCGCTCTCTCCTCGTGCGCGTAACGCAGTTTACCTCGCCGCGCGCACATATATACGAGAGCGAGAATGCACGTATATACACGCGCGCGGTGTAGTAAGTATATAATGCTCGGATATAGCACACGGGCGCGAGTGAAATAAAGGGCGTGGTTTTCGTTGCGCAGCTGAGGATTGGCTGCGAACTTGGCTCGCCGGTCGATATACCACTCGGCTATCTATATACATACATATATACGCGTATATATATATATATATATATATATATATATATATATATATATATACATACATTTCTCCCTCGCTCGCAGCCGACACGCAAACCCGACAAGCGAGTGCACTCGATACTTATATATCCTCCGTGCGAACAAGAGAGTGTACATTAGTGTGTGTCTATGTTATATACATGTACTTTCCTCTCTCGCCGTCTTTCTATCTTTCTCTCTCTCTCTCTCTCTCTCTCTCTCTCTACATAAGCAATCGCTCTTGCGAAGCTCACGCGAGGTGATGATGCGAGATGTAAGCTTGATCCCGTTGAGATGTGCGGGTGAAGAGAAAAGGAATGGTTAATACTCGCTGAGATATATATTTTAAAACCTTTTTTATATATTGCGTACTTTGAAAGAAAAATGTGAATTTTTTAATATTAGCGTTATTATATAATAATAAACGAATACTTTTAATTTATTAACTGGCATCGATAATAATTTTTCATTATTTTTAATTACTTTTAATAACTATTTTTGTTTTATATCCGTAAAAGTACAATAATTTTTCTGTTATTGCATTTCTGTAATTTTTAAATTTAAAAGTATAAAATGTAATAAAGATATACAAAATGTAATGTTTTAATTTACATTTGATTTTACTTTTTTATTGTTTTTATTATAGCCTCGTTAAATTTTTTATTCACATTTATTATAAAAAAATAACGTCTTAGGTAAATCTATATATACACATATTATATATCAAAAGCCAGTTGTATAATGCGCGTTTGCTCGTCCAATCTTTACGCAATACACGGGCGATTATATAGAGAGTAATAAGGACGTATGTATCGTCGATTGGTACCATGACCAAGTCACATACTTTAACGCGATACCCATAATAAAAGCCGCTCTCAATCTCTCTCGATGGCTGGGCTCGTCGCGCGCGTATAACGCAACCCCTCCTCGATTGTGCCCCGTCACACAATGGGCCCCCGAGGCAGATGAGTTAATCGGCAAGTTCCTTCCAGTGTATATATACGTATACCGAGGAAGAGGAGGAGGAGTAGGAGGATGAGCAACCGGCGTAAACTCGGTACTCCACCGAGGTCCCCTTTTGTTGTATGTACACGTACCCTCAATATGGTCTGATATACGTCGCGTCGGAGGTAGCCCGAGCGCGGACGTTGATATAACCGTGCCGTAGGAAAGAGACGTCTAGTACGACGACGACGACGACGACGAAGACGACGACGATGGCGATGGCGATGTATCGGAGAACAAAAGCCTGACTGACGTCTCCGGTGATGCCGATCCGGGAATTTACCGTAGCAGAGGTTCGCAATTTTATGTGACGCGTGATATAGTTTATAGTCGATGAATTTTAGTGATCGTTTTCAGAAAAAACGTATTTTATTTCTTATTTATTATTATTATTATTATTTTTTTTTTTTTTTTTCTATTTTGAATAAACTGTATAATGAAAATTAGTTAATTAAAAAAATTTTATACGAATCAACGTTTTATCGATGAATATATTCCATATCTAACGAAATATAAATAATAATATATGAACGATAATAATTTTAAAGTTATCTATTTTGAAACTCACAACATAGAATTTTTTAATTATATAAATACTTTTAATATTAATTAAAGCATAAATTTTAATATAAATGATAAATTATTGTCAAATTTACCTAATCGCGTGTTAACTAATAATAGAATAAACATATTGGTTTTACATTTTAAAAGTTAATTAATTAAATTTACCCTTTCAAAAATTAAAACAAGTTATTTATTTATACGAAAGAATACCAAAAATCAGTAAACAAACGAACGAAAATTAGTCCAACAACCGAATAACATTATACCTGAACAAACGATTGAAATTCAATTGTCTGATGAAATCTCGTTGCGAATACAATGAGAGCCACTGACGATCGGCAGCCCAATGGAGAGTAATTCATCGGGAAGAGGAGGATGCCGAGTAACCCGATCCTTACTCGTCCACCACGTCCGCTCGTTACGTCTTCGCGGAGATAGACCAGAGGGAGAGAGCCGAATATATAGACGCATCCCTCACACTGCGACTATCCCCCTCCCCCCCCCCCCCTCGAGTCTGATATTCACCGACGGTCTCGAAATCGTACGCGATATATATATATATATATATATATATATATATATATATATATATATATATATATAGAGGGAGAGCGCGATGCCAAAGAGCAAAAAGGGTCAGCTCGTTTGAGGATCGAAGCCGACACTGCGACCGACAACTCGACGGAGCTCGTTAATTTGCCGGGGCTCCTTTTGTTCTTTTCTCGCTCTCCTTGTCGTCGTCAAAGTCTTCTGTGAGCGAGAGCGGTGTGTCCTCGCGGCTCTCCTTCCACACTTTCTCATTAAATGCGATAATTAGGTGATGTCGTTCAAGAAGAACTGTCGAAGATACGATGCGAATTTAATGCGTATTTGAAAAATTTTATTGCTTAATTGTTATAAACGGCTTATTAAATATTCAGTAAATTTAAACATTGTATACGTATAATCAGTTTTAACATATCTTTATACATTTTATAATAAATAATATTTTAATGCGTAATTATGTAAAATGTTTGTAATTTTGTTTAATATGTTATGAAATTAAATCCAAAGCTTGCCGAATAAGCGATTAATGTTTTACATCTAAAAAATAAAAAAAATTTTCATCAAGATAAAGATATAAAATTAAAACCTAAATGTTTCAAGTTTTTCCACTTTTCTTCTTTAATATTTTATTTTCCCACGCGTTCTAAATTTGCTTAGCGTAATAATTCATAAATAAAAAGAGCGAAAAAGCGAGTGAAAGAGAAAATAAAAATTGTAAAGCCCATTAGTTCAAAGGCAAAACTCCGAAAGCGGTATCATGAGCCCGAGGTGGACCGAAGAAAAATTAGGCGCTCATAATACTCGTATCAATCACGGACAGCCCCAAAGTAGTCAGGTGAATTCTGACTGTCAAAAATTCGTCGAAGGTGCATTCCTATACAGCTATACGTATATATATATATATATATATATATATATATATATATATATATATATATATATATGTATATACACGCATACAAAGAACGTTACAGCTTGCAGTTATACATACACATACTTTTGCCATTGTCGGTACGGTTCTGGAAGAAAGAATACTTATTTCTCTCTCCCTCTCTCTCTCTCTCTATCTTTTTTAAAGCCAAGAAAGAAGTTGTGGTATACGATGCGATGAGGTTCCCCTCCGATAAAGTATGGCTGGTCGTTATGGTAAATGTCTCACTCGCTCCGCCGAGTGGAGCTGCACCGCGGGGATAATGGTATTATTACGGCCATCTTGATTCTTCAGCCTCGATGGCATTATCATCATACTTCATTCCTTTCGCTCGCGTCATCTCTTTCGTCTTCTCCTTCTTTTGCAGAAATGCCGAGCTGAGATCTCTCTCTCTCTCTCTTTCTCTCTCTCTCTCTCTCTATATATATATGTATATTTCTTCTTTTTACTCTTTGTAGCTCATTCGTCGTCCCTTCCACGTGACTTCTTACTCGATAGAGTTTGCTTCTTTCCCCATTAGGTGCAGTGTCGACTGTTTCTTCTGTGTTAAATCAGGCATTTTTTTTTTTTTTTTTTTTTTTTTTTTTTTTTTTTTTTTTCATCACGGATGCGCATTACAAAGTTTGCGATCGTGTAAGGTGCGAGTCGTGCCGATGGTAATGGAATCATCACACCGTCTGATCATGAGTTGGTTTCTTGATGGTGTTCCTAATGGAGACAAAAAGATAGAATGTTTGCTTATTTCACCGGATGGAAAGGAATGAAATCAGGACAATATCATTTTCTTTTTTTTTAGAGGATATATTTAAGACTTATTGAAGGTTTTATTTTTAATAATTTATTCGCGTTTTCTACTTTTATTTTATAAAATACGTTTAACATTAATAATTTTAATGAGATAATACAATTTATTTTTTTATACTCAATTAACATACAACAAGTCGGATTAAATATTAGATTTACGATGAAAATCAATGAACATTTTTAATAAGTTAAAACATTTCTAAATATTCTAAAATGCAATAAAAATAAACACATCCAAGAAAATTGATAAATAATCAATTATAATGATAATTTGTAAAATAAGTCATTAGCACTTTTCAACAAAAGTAAATATACAATCATAAATTCTACAAAAATTAAAATTATTCTTATTGAATTTTGCTTACGTTAAAAAAAAAATAGTAAGCCATTCGCGAGAAATATGAAATGCGAAAATCAAATCATCGCGAAAGAAGCTTTGATCGATCGCGGAAACAAAGAAAGCAACCAACAACGTAAATTTGTACATCCGAGCGGAATACAGTTAAAGTACACATCATGCCAGAGTCGTCAAAGGGCAACTTTAAAACCCGTGAAGAAACACATTGAGAGGGGGGGGGGAAGGAAACGCGCGTGTTCGCCCCTTGTTTTGTTATTTTCCGTTTTTTTTTTTTTTTTTTTTTTTTTTTCCTTTCTACGTCGATGAAAAAAGGAAGAAAAAAAAATGAGTAAATAAGCGCATTAGAGAACTAAGCTTCCTCTTCGAGCATTTGTTTAACGTCAAAGCGATCAACTCACCGGGCATATTTCTTATAACGCACGCGGGTGTTACGTGCAGCTCGTCGCTGCGACGGCTTCATTAACGTCGAGGCGAACAACCTGGCGGTGGCGCGGACCGCTGGTGGCGTTGTCGATTTATATACACACATCGCTGGCTATAATATCTCACGCAAGAGTGAGAGAAAGAGAGATAAAGCTCTTTCCCTCTCTTTCTCTCTCTCTCTCTCTCTCTCTCTCTCTCTCTTCGCAAGGTGTACGTTGAACAAAAAGATACGTAATGACCCAGCTGCAACGTTGCCTTTAACGTAAAGTCTCTGCGTTATTAATTAATAGAGCGCACGAGTGGAATATAACCTCGACGAATTTGCCCCGGGCATCGCGCCGTTGGTGTCTTCTTCGTTTGGTTGCAGCCGCGCTTTATTAGCCGAGCGTAATTTGTGATAATTAGTGTATAAAAATACGGCGAAATCATCTCGATGTGTTTTATTCGCATTTTGATGGGCTTTGATTTTCTTTTTAAAAACTATTTTTCATACGTCATATTTATTTATTTTTTATCCGGGTTTATTATTATTATTATTATTGTATTTTTAAAAAACTTATTACATTTTTTTTTATAAGAAAAATAACTATAATAGAAAAATAATTTTTATAAAAGCACAGAATAAAATTCTTTTATTAAAAATTTGTTTTGAATAATTAATGTAGAATAATTTAAGAATAAAACTTTAATACAACTTTGTTTTAATTAATTACACAAAAAACATTTAGGTAGCCTTAATGTACAGCAAGAATTTATTTTCCAGTATCCTCGATTCAGTTCCATAAAAGCATATTAAAAAAAAATAGAAATATTAAAGTTTTAAATAAATTTGCACTTTCAGAGATGTAAAAAGTAAAGCTAAGATGTGCTTTTTTCTAACCTTTGACGATCTCTATATACTATTCGAACTTTTCTTTGGCTTTTCGTGCAACTTTTAACGCGTTCAAAAATAAAAAATGGCATAGACGCAGCAAATTTTCTATTAGGGCAAATGTTTATTTCAACGAGGCATTCATTCACAGATAACGTATTTAATTGAGCGTGTACGAAAAAAAAAAAAAAAAAATTATAATAATAATAAATTAACAATTTTCGCTTTAAACAACATAAGGGAATGTCGCAGGTTCGCAAACAATTAAGGATACGTAGTATTGCAGCAACGTTATCACAAGTATGTTATTATCTCAACTGTGAAAGACGCCACGACTAAACCGTTTAATGGGTTGGAATCTCAAAGTGACGCCTTTGACAAGTAGAAGTAACCAGCGCCCGGATACGGAAGATATATACACCCAACCAAAGTGTATAGCTACTTCCAAGATCAACCCTCTTGCTCTTTCTCTCTATTCCTACACCTCTACGTAGCTCACCCACGCAAAGTCCCGGGAAAGTTACCAGCGTGAAAGAGAGAGAGAGAGAGAGAGAGAAAAGGAGAGATGAAAGGAGAAAGCGAGCGAAGCGGATAAACGTACGTGAACTAACACACGTACATACACGCACAAACACACTTATAAGTAAAGCCTTAGCGGGTGTCGAGAAAGCGTGGGCCGGCGCTTTTCCCAAGAATTATAATAACGAATGCTTAAATCAGCTTAGCTCGTTGCTTCAACTTCGCTTTTGTGACTGGCACTCTCTCGTTCTCTCTCTCTCTCTCTCTCTCTCTCTCTCTCTTTCTCTCTCTCCCTTTTGTGTAAATATGGAAGCTACTGATTATACATATATGTATATATATATATATATGTTTATAAATATATATTGCGGAAGAGCTTTTCACAGTGGTAGCTTTTGGCTCTCATCTCTTCCTATGCGTCGACGATGTGCTACTTCTCGCGCGCTGCGCTTGTGAGATTGACGGACGCGCGTGCGCGCGTGTGTGAGTGTGTGTATGGATGAAAGGCAATGAAAACAAAAATAAGAGATAGAGATATGTATACAGGGTGTAAGGAAAAAATATTAGGTGATCATTAATATCTATAAGTTATAGAAAGTATAGTTTTAAGATTTGTTTTTTAAATATATGAAAAATCATTTGTTGGTACTCTATTCTTTCAAAAATTCATTCAAATAGTGCTACCGTTAAAAATAAACAGGTTATGCCCAGTTAAGCATTTAAATCGTTTGATTATAACATAAACTGTTACCATATTTTTTTCGAAATTCATAATTGAAGATAAAAATCGCATACGAAGATTATACGGACGTAAAAACTTACTTTACCATATATATATATATATATATATATATATATATATATGTTAAAAATGTAACCAAGTCGCTTAGAAGAATAAAAAAAAAATCGAGCACGAAAAATCTGCGACAAAGTAGGAAAAGGAAAGCACACAGAGCGAAGCAAAGAGAAACAGAGCGATATATAGAGATGAGGATAAAAGGGAAATCAGAGAAAGAACTGGAAGTAGTGCAAAAAAAGGAATGAGAGAAAAATAAAGAACCGCGCGAGAAAGAGAAGAGATTTCGCAACGAGACTTACCAAGAGTTACCGCAAAGAGAGAAAGAGAAATTCATGAATCGCAGATGCGAAGGATTAGAGCTTCTCCGCTTTGGTAGTGCTGCTAACTCTCTCTCTCTCTCTCTCTCTCTCTTTCGTGCGCGCGAGCGAGAGGCTTGCGTACAGTTTTCCGCGAAAGGCGTCTCCGCGGAATCCTCCTCCACGCTCGCGCACAAGGATTATCCTGCGAAAATAACGAACTCGAGCCACCACCTTCAAGCTTTCATTTTCTATATATATATATATAAGTAAGCGAGAGCGTATTTCTCTCTTCTTTGTCGTTACTTAAATATGTAGTTGTTGAAAGTTGAAAGAGGGCACGCGACGACGACGACGACGCTTTAATTCATCAACGCGCGAGCTTTTTCTCGGTAACGTCGAGTACGTTGCGAATCGAAATAGGGAAAATAATAACCCGATGCGCGGCCCGACATAAGTTCTTGAGTAATTTTTTATTTTAATCTCCTTCCTTGCTTAGGTTTTAACGCTTCAAGTTCGTTGCTTTGGCGAGTTCAACGATCAAATTTTAATAACGCGAGTTAATATTGATTGTGTGCGCAATAACTACATGTATAATTGAATTTTTATAAGGCTTTTTATCATTTGAAATATTTGAGTAGGATACGTGAAAACGAGGGTACTTAAGACAAAAGGATATAATATTAATATAAATAAGTTCTAAAAAAAGATATCCATAATAATTTTTTATGAAATCTTACAAATTAAATTAAACCTTTATGTGCCTTTACTTTAAATTTTGTTTATAGTCTCGTTTAAAAAATACCAGAAATTCTTTCACCACGGTGTCATTGTAAATCAATTTTTCTTACATATATTTTTTACCGTTACAGGTCAGTGAAAGCTTCCAAATGGATTTTTCTATCTACAAAAAGAAAAAAAAAAAAAAAAAAAAAAAATCATGAAAAATCCCAGCTTATTCATTTTGCCCAGCATAACTTCTCTCGTTCTATCTCGTCGCACCTCTCCTCTTTTAAAATACCCACCAACAACATACAAGTTTTCCAAAACGAAAGAAAAAAGTTTGCGCGCGCGCGCGTGCGAGTATAGAGCCAAACAACTCTCGTTTGAGCACCTCTGATCCAACGATGGGTCCAACTATAGTGAGTTCTAAATCGAATCCAATCCTGATTGACGTGCCGGATAAAAGAGGGGAAACTATCGCGGGGATTATCTTTGGCGCCACAACACTAACACCGTTCGCGTCCGAACCAACGTTGTACACATATGGGTATATTATATATATATATATATATATATATATATATATATATATATATATTACTGAGTAAGACAAAGAGAGCGGATACCTCACTCACGCTCGCAAGAAGTTAAAGAGCGCATAGGAGAGCAGATACACGGTATATACGCCAGTCATGGTTGAAGTTAAAAACAAAAGATGCCCATATATATATATATATATATATATATATATATATATATATATATATATATATATATGAAGAAGGCTCTTTCTCTCTCCACTATGTTGAAAAACAAAAAAAGATTTACAAGTTAAGCCTCGACACGTAAATGCGTGGACGATTCGTTTCTAAAGAGTTAAGCATCCGTCGCTCGAATCCATCGAGTGAACTTTGTATATCGGGAATTTTAAATATCGAAGGTTATCGATAAAGCTGATATATAGCGCAAAGGACTGTATGGAGTGTTTTAAAATCATCCATAAGCTTTATTATGTGAATGCATGATATATATATATATATATATATATATATATACAGAAATTTTGTACGTTTTGTAAATTGATAACTTCTAATGGATTTTTCCTTCGTTTTTTACCTTTTTTTTTGTAGGATTTTAAAAATGCTTCATAGTAATTCTTTATTTAATGGCCTGACCTAATGAAACATTTATTTACATTTTTGGTTTTTTTTTTTCTTAATTAATATTCTTAATTATTATTGTGGACAATTAAAGCGCTAAAAAATATACTATTTTTATGCAAATATTGATATAACAATTTTTGATGTTTTAAAATATTTTGTTATTCTTTTCACAATTAATAATAAAAAATTACAACATTACATTCTCAATTATTAAAAATTTAACATTTTGTGCCAAAATCTAAATATCGGCGTTTTAAGTAGTACAAGAAGATTTCCACAAAAATTTGTTAAAAATTATAAAGTTTAACGACTCGTTAAACCGACAAAATGAAAAGAATAATTCAAACCTGCGTATATGCATATATACCAAATTTAATATTTATTTAAATCAATTCAAGTGCACTTTAAACCCACAGAAAATGAAAATACCGAGTGATCCAAAAATCTGAAACAACAAATGTTCGACACTCTGCAATAATAAAACGTCGCGTGTCACGCGGGTAAGATTGTTTGTGGGCAAACAATCGCACACATGCAACGTTTGTCCATATAACCATAAAGAAACGTCCTTAAATCTAGCGCGCGTTTGGTGTAACGATATTGAATGAGTAGCGCATATGATTTGATGACGACGTGTGGATTAAGAAACGAAAATCGGCGACGCCTACCGAGACTATCACGACGACGAAGACGACTACGACGACGACAATGATGTTGATGATGATGATGATGATGATGATGATGATGATGTTGGCACTACTTAAAGAAGCTGACGGCTTGTTGGAGCTATTTTTCTTCGTCCCTCTCTCTCTCTCTCTCTCTCTTTTTCTCTCTCCTTCTCTCTTTCTCTTTTCACTTTAGTACGCTAAAATAAAAAATAAAGATAGAAAGAGATGAAGAATAAAAAGAGGCACCACGCCGGGGATGAAATTACCAAGCTGCAAGTCACTCTCTTGGCAACACGCGCGAGCAACCTTCTTCTCATCTCCCTCTTTCTCTCTCTCCCTCTCGTCGTTTCCAACATAAGTAAGACGTTCCACCGGATCTGCTCGTACTACACATACATACGTAATGTACACATATACATATATGAGGCAGAAAGGTGGCTCCACGGTAATATCGAATCGTGCCGTGGAATGCACCTTCTTCACCGGCGAAGCTTTTCTCCGAGCTGTTTGATGTGCACCTATTTCTGTCTCCCCTTATCTACCTTGCTCTCTTTTTCTTCTTATCTCCGTATAGATTGAAACTGGATTTCGTTTGCCGAGTGTTGTTAACCTTTTCGTTTTTATCCTATATTATATTGATGTATACATACATATAGTATATCGTTACTGCGGTGAAAAGTAAAGTTTTCATAACGTGTAATAACGTGCAATTTTAAAATTGTTCTGTCAATCATTTACAATTGTAAATTTGAATGTAAATAGACATGGATAAATGTTTGAAAATTATTCTTCTTATATTTAATAAATAATCATAGTTTCGCAATACGAAGTTAAATTTTGAAGAAACGTAATCATTTGCTCATAAAAAATTTGATTTTACCGCTAGTCTTTTTCCCGCACCAACGTTGTATTACACGTAAATTATTGCACGAAAATGCAGGAACAGCAATCGTACAAATGGTCTTAATGGTCATCGAGCCTCGTTTGCAAGATCGAATATCGGCTGCGCGCGTATAAGCACGCGTACGACGAAGACTCACAAGACGGGTGATCGTTAACCCTCGCCCGGAAGACGAGCTTCTCGTGCGAGCCGATCGGCTTTTAATACCCTGTACTCTCTCTTTTTCTCTCATACTTTTTACTCGCGATGTATCCGGATTAAAGGGTGTTACGCTTAGCGTTACCCATGCTTCGCCTATATGTATACATGCCCGCTTTGAAAGCCGAGCTTTTATTTTTTTTTTTCTTTTTTTTTTTCTTTTTTTTTTTTTTTTTTTTTTTTTATAAATAATACCGCGATATTAGACGCGCGAATTTCCGGTAAACGTATTTTTATTGTTTTTTTGGAAATATGCACCTGCACGTTTTGATAAATCTTGATATCCTTGAAGTTTAGGATGTATTTTATATGGCAAAGTTGAAGATACGTACGGTGTTGTGCGAGGATATTTTATTACTGGATTAAATTTTGTGCATAAGTGTGTTCGTAGCTTTGAAAAAAAGATCTTAAAATTTGAAATTATCTTTATAGATAAAGATTATTTAACCTTATTTTAAACTTCGAGATTTTCCGATCATTTTTTAAAAGAGCATCTTTCTTATAATTGCTCGAAATTTTACTCATGAATTTTTGCATAATCGATACACAAAATATTTCACCGAATTATACACTGGGTACACTTTCCATTTAAACGGGGCGAGTCGTAAAATCGACCTTAAAAAATAAAGGACAGCCATCCCTCGTACAAATATGCACAAAATTGCTATACGTACGTCAAGAGTAAAGGGTTCGACGGCTTTTTTTTTCCTTTATCTTTTTTTCTATTTTTTTTTTTTTTTTTTTTTTTAATCTCTCACCCGTCAGAGATTCGTCGCGTCGTCGACGTTTTTGCGGCGTGTGTTCCATCTCGCGCCTCTCTTCATGCATACAAGGCGTGTATTTACAGAAGTAACACGGCTGCCGAGTGTCCAACGAGGGAACGTAAGTACACACAATGCTACGTACGCAAATGTAATTAGCCTTTGCGCGTCGACATCTAGAAATGTTTTACGCGTCTATGCTAGAATGCATACGATCGATATTTTATGCGTCTGTACGATTTTTTCGTTCGCCGATGTTTATATATTTTAAACATATCATTTATAATTGGTTATATTTTTAGAAATGAAAATATTTTTTTTTATGTCGTGTATATGCTAATAATTATTGAATGAAAAATAATACGATCTGAATTTGACATTTAAAAAAAAGTGCTCAATATTTTCATTATATGTACAAGGATATTTATTGCAGTTATGAAATAAATTAATTTATAAGTAGAATGTGTCTTTTAAAACAAGACATTGCATATAGATAAAGCTTTTTTTTCTTAAATATTGTTTAAAATAAAATTATTGTTTTAATGCAATTTGATATTATTTATGTAAAAGGTCAGAAAAATATTTATTATTCATTCCATTATTCAATCCATTGTCATTTAACACGACAACTACCGAACGATTTTCTATACGCAAAATTTTTAATAAAACTTCTCAACTAAAAATAAATTTTCCATTACGCCGCACATATTTCGTTTAAGCATTCACGACGAAATTGTTCCTCATGGATAGTAGCAGCAGCATCCTCGTAGTTTTTCCATCGTCATATCCAAAACGTTCATGGAGATGACGATCGTTACAAGAGTTATATTCTTCGGTGTATACCAGTCCGCGGCGGGAAGGCAAACAACGAGCTCGCTCCCGTCGTTGCGTGCGCCGCGTGCGCCGCGTGCGTTACGCTCGCCGCACAGAGACGGGCAAAAGAGGCGGAGATGAAGGGCTGCTACTACTACTACTACCACCACCACTACCATGGCGATGGTACTGTACGGTGTATATGCGGTATGTATCCGGAACCACGAAACGAACGGAGCGGAGGGGACAGCGTGCAGAGAGATAGAGAGAGAGAGAGAGAGAAAGAGAGAGAGAGAGGTAGAGGGAGGACACGCGCGGAGAAGCGAGGACAAGCAGGGATGCACGGTTAGTTAGGGTTCGTGTTTGCCGAGCGAGTTACCCTAACCCAACTCGGCCGGTTGGCGGAATTAAACGTTCGGCGGAGGCTCGTTAACGTCATGAATATGTACCCTCTTCTCTTCTTCTCACTCTATCTATCTCTATCAATCTCTCTCTTCCTCTCTGACTCTAGAATTCTGTCGCTCTCTCGAATCGTGCGCGTATACGCCCCCGCATGTCGGAAAGGCACTTTAGGCAGATTCACAATGTCGAATTTGAAAAATAAGCGAGTTTGCGGATTACGGCGCTCAGAGTTTTAAACGCTATGAATTTTTATGAATTTATATCATTTTGTTTTTTTCGCGTACCTGTCTTACGAACAATTTATGAAACTTCAAACTTGACCAAATTAAAATTCAAATTCACTATCTATCTAATTATATGTTCTATAATATTTTCTTGACAAACAAAAAATTTAAGTAAAACTAAATTTAACATGTTTTTTATTTCTTTGGATATTCTTAGATTAGTAATCAAAATAATAGCTACATTAATCACATCTATCTTTAGTGAAATTATATCTATAGAAATAGAAAACTATTACGACGACAACGATATTGATAGAAATAAAATCAAATTAAAACATTAAAACACAAAAAAAAAAAAGTAAAATTTCACACACAATTGCCCTAAAATCTTAAGTTCCCAAATGATCTTTTATTATCAACATAGCGCTTAAAACTTTTGCTCAAGCTCGAACATCCCTTTACATCCCTTGATCCGTAAACACAATTCGACCTTAAAAGAGAATCGCGCGTAAAGTAAAGAGGGAAGCTTTCGCGCGCATAGTGGGCAAATGCTCACCGTCCACTCGTTGTATATTCGTTGCATATATACGTATATAAACCATTGCAACATCGAGAGAAGCGTCATCAGCGACTGTTTACTGGTTAATATTCATTAGTTTTGCGCTGGACGCGAGCGCGTAGGAAACCCAAGATGATTTTTGATGAAGGTTATGCTACTGCTCCTGCTTCCGTATACGTCTGTGTGTGTATGTGTGTGTGTGTGTGTGTGAGTGTGCGTGTATGTATGTCTACACGCGCGATTTAATCCACTCCAATAAACGTTAAATATGTCGGCGTATAGAAAATATAGCTCAGATTTCTTTGACGTGTGTGTGCATGGGTGTCGTTTGAGATGTAATGTACGATATATACAACGTAACGAATACTTTTTACTCAATTTATTTCAGATTCAAATTTTTGTTTTTTTTTTTGTATTTTTTTGTTAACTACATATTTCTTTTATGGTGTAATATATTCTCAATTTTACAATTAAATAATAATATTTTTTAGTAAAAAAATTTGTCTCTTTTAAAAGTAATTTGTTTAGTGATTCGTTTTATTTTTAATTTAAACGAAAAAAGTTTGAATAGACGTCCAAAAAATAATCACTCGATCTAATTAAATAAAAGTTTCCATTCGATCGTAGAATTCAAATGTAGTTTTTACAAGTCTTAAAAAAAAATGATTATCATCAAATCATAGCGTTTAAAAGCAATATTCTCGATCTCGGGCATATTTATACAGACACTTGCAAGTTAACAAAAGACCAAGTATACTTTCGATTCTTGACTATCTATTTTCAAATCCATCATTAATTACCCGATAATCACGATATTTTTATATATCCAAGCCGCTTAAGAAAAACTCTTGAGACACACACACACAGACGGACATAACGATGACGTGCATTAACGAGTGTAGAAAATCCGTATTAAGAACGTAACGCGAGACGGCATTGCGCAATTATACACACATACGTAAACAAACAAACACACACACACACACACACGCACGCACACACACTCGAGCGCATAAGCATACCAGACCGCTGGTTTGAACGCGCACACTTGAATTTCGTCACCTGAACAATCTCACATCTACGCACACATTGAGACGCGTATATTATAATTGACGGTTGTGCGCGAAGACATTCTCTCCCTCCCTCTTTCTATTTCTCTCTCTCTCTCTCTCTCTCTCTCTCTCTTTCTCTGTTGCCCGTTTGCTCCTACACAAAGTGAGTTATTTGCTGGTCATTTCTATAAATAAGAGGTAGAAACGATACCTGACTACCGGCGACGCATCGCCACGGCTGATGACTTCGCACTTTGCATTGTGTGTCCTGGAGCCAACGCGCCATGGAGAATTTATATCTAAATGTGTGTGTATATATATATATATATATATATATATATATATGAGGTATATATTTATGCGTAGAAGTATACATGCTTGAACGAAGGAAATCCGACAAGGACGTTCCAAACAGCTCGAGTGCGCCATGGTCGAGTACTTCGTATGTCCCGTATATTTTTAAAACTTAGAGGATTAGTTTTCTATACTTAATGAATACTTAATAATTGACAGTTTGTTCTTGAATAAATTAGTTTCCGAAACAAGGATAAATCACGACGTAACATATTTATAAAATCTCGCCAATAATTAATTAAACTTCGTTTCCACTCCGTACTATTGCAGTTTAATATAATCCAATCGATCATTGCTCTGCCGAATTAAACGTATAATTTGCGCTTACCTGATACATATACCTAAAGAAGAATCGCGCTGGTAATGGAAACACGAATTGAGAACGGGCTATTTTTCTTAAAGGCGTTGCCGAAGCAAATGCTCGATGTGTGTTTTTAACGATGCGTACATATCGCCTTGACGCTCGTCCGAGAAAAAGAGCTGAATTTAAACTGCCCTTATATATCGATCGATGAGATTTCAAGGAGCTCACTTGAACTATAATATTGATATTGAAAATATTTATATACCGTGGTAGAGTATACCGCGGATGGGGATTGGATTGGAGCTTAATCGATTTTAAAATTATTTGCGTTGCCTGTGTAATTTAACTCATGCGGATACGGTATACGAATCGTCCTTTTATCAATTGCGCGACGAAAAAGATAAAAGTTAGTAGTTTGTAATACGATGAATCGAATAACATTTTCTAACCAAATAAATTGTCGTTCGAAAAATTTCTATACGCAATTTTAAGAGTGTAACGTACGCAAGCATACAAGTTTTATTTTTAAATTAAAAAATTTTCTATTAATTTAAATTATATAATAATAGCAAGAATGAGAAAAAAAAAAAAAAAAAAAAAATGAAAATACAAAACCACGATAAAATAAAATTAATGAATACAACTCTTTCATTGTGTCCGGCAATGGAAAAACATTGGACATAAGTTTGAGCCTCGAGTATATGTTTATTTTAACGATTCCAAGCTGCCGTAAGCGCGCGATGTTTTTGGGCAATTTACTTCCATCGAAAACTGGACGGTAGTTCTTCGTCAATACACACGACGAGCGAGCCGTCCGTAGAAACAACGACAGCAGTTATCCATGAGGCATATGCGCCTTTGGTAACAGGTCGTCATAACACTCGCACTGGCACAAAAGATCCTTTAAACAAATAAACATTCTAACGAACCAGTTACTTAACTACTCGTCGTCCTAAACGCTCGTCTCCCTTTTTCTCTTTCTTTCAAGCGCCTTTATGTCCTTACAGAACTGACCAATTGCTTTTTGCGAGGGAAAAAGATATGCCGAAAGAAAAGCAAAAAGGACGAACCGGTATATTACGCTTATGTTTAGGCATTTGTGTATGTATATCTATCCTGGTGTTATCCTAATGGACGCAATTCTTTGGCCGATCCGGAAACGGTCGAGGCCAAAACTGCTGCGTGGAAATAAATATCGATTGCTTGCGTGAATGGCGAAAATAAAATAAAGAGCTCGAGCTACGAGTTGTTTTACGAGAAAGGAGTTGACGCATGTAGGAGAGAATTCGCGCTAGAACTTTAGAGCTTGGTTTGACGTTGCTGTTGGTAAGGAAGGATACCAAACGTTTATATATATATATATATATATATATATATATATATATATATATATATATATATATATATATATATATATAGTCGTAGTTGGTTAATTTTGGAGGGACAGCGCCTCGTGAGTAAAGTACAGATGAAATATTCATGATGTTGTTACAGCTCTTTACCGTGCCGCTGTGCTGAAAGTAACAACGAACGTAACGGCGGTTAAATGTTGGAATTATTTTCTAATGACAAATATGTTAAACCGTCGTTTATCATTATTGGTTAATCAAAATTATTTCATCGATTTAAATTTCAATAGTTATTATCAATATAAAGTATTTTAATTGAAGAAAACTAGTATTGGTTTATTTTTTAATTTTATGCGAATTTTAATCTTTAGAAGACAAAGATTTAGGATTCTTGGTCTTATTCAGAAAATGCATAGAAAAGGTATCTAATATGTTAAAATTATCATAGGTAAAGTGTCGGTCATGCGTCGCCCCCGTATACTGGTGTTCCTGTCCTCTAAAGATTAAGAATAAAAATATCAAATCATTAAGAATGAGTAATAAATATATTTAGTATCTGTTTGAACTCGATCGTTACGGTTGTTGATTAAAATTAGACCTTTTAATAAAAAAAAATAATTTAACGATAACTAATGTAAAAATCTTTGCAAAACTAACAAACGCCAACAAAATTAGCGAACGCGTAGAAACTTCCTGCCTTCGCTTCAATGTTGTTCAACGCTCGTCTACCTCAACTATATATATCTACATATACATATACATATACATATACATATACATATACATATACATATACATATACATTCTTTCACCGTGTAGGCGTGTCGAACCGATTATACTGGTATGTTGCACCTCGATCCCGAATCTTTCATCCCCTCTCGAGTCAAACCCACGTACGCGTGCGTATAAGATATACACGGATGATACACCAAAAATGCATATCCATTCGAGATCGTGGAGTGTGCTGCAGCGAGTCTAGATTTCGAATAGCTCTTTTGTTGCAGCTCGAAAACGACGGAACTCGCTCACGGTTCGGCTCTCTCAATTAGCTCATCGGCTACCGAAAGGCTGCCTCTCGGCTGACCGCGTACATAGTGCGCGCGATCGACCGAGCAAACGGTTTGCATGTGGATGTGTGTGTGTGTGTGTGTGTGTGCGGGTCTGTCTATGTATGTATATGAAAGCTTCAAAACGGTAGGCAAAAAAGTGGCTTGCAAAAAGGAAGAAAAGGAATTTATATACACGTAGGGGACGTTGATAGAGCAAAAAAGGAATTTTGAGGAATAAAGGAAGAAAAAAAGTCCACCGAGAGTGTAAAAAATAAATACGAGACGAATGCGCTCTCCTATCTCTTTCTTTGTCTCTCTCTCTCTCTCTTTCTCTCTCTCTTTCTCTCTCTCTCTCTCTCTCTCTCTTTCTTTCTCGTTTCTCTTGAAACAGCTTAATTAATTCGGATTTATTCCGCGGCATGACGGCTGCGGGATTTTAATTCAATTCTCTTGCTTTTGTGCGCTTTCTCTCCTTCTATATCCAATCGTCATATATAGGATATACGTACTCTCTCATACGCGCGCAGATTTATTCTTCTTCAAACGTACTTACGTTCGCGCTCAGTCATACTTATTTACGCGTACATATATGTATATATACGTTAGTCGTATACATACGGCATACACACACATATATATATATACGCGTGTGGTTTGCTTTCGCGCTCGATTAACCGTGATTATTCTCGTAGCGTTACGAGGCATCCTATGTATGATGTATAAACTTTGCGCTCGCGCGACACTATATGTGTATGTGTGTGTGTGTGTGTGTGTGTGTGTGTGTGTGTGTGTATGTGCGCAATCAACCACGACCGCTTAACGACCGAATTATATTCCATTCCTCAGCAGCGGGTGTATGCGCTCGTAAAAAAGGAAGCGGTCCTCGGCTTATATACGCTAGGACGCGATGAGTCGCGAACTTCTCGTTGTCGTGTTCGTTGGGATTTGTTAGATGGAATGATTGTTCGAGATTTACGTGAATATATGCGTGCGTGCGCGTGTATGCGCAGCATACGGGACCGTACATTTTTGTTATTTGAGTTTTCTTTCGTTGCGATTTGTTTAGATACATTGATTAATCGTTAAAGAATAAGAAGATATTCATGACTTTTTTTAAAGTGTAAAATAAGGTCAAGCAACAATTTATTTAATTAATGTTGACTGTTTTATATTTTATAAAATGATTTTACAAAGCAAACGGAAATTTTTTTTTTTAATTGCCTTTTTAATGTCAAAGTCGCACATAAAATCAGAATCTTAAATACGAGTATATTGCGAATTATCTCGTTTATAAAAAAAACGAGTCTTAAAATCATTGAAACGATCGCTCTTTCTCTTATAACAGTCGCAAACCCGAGCAAATAATTGCTTCAGTAGTTTCCCAAAGGGTGGATAAATAATGGAAAAGAATGAAAAAGTTAACGAAATCAGCCAACAATTTCGTTTCCCGGTATTGTATTCAAAGGCACCCATAAAAGTAAATATAAAAAAAAAAACGCGTCGAGAATCGAAAGAATGTGCACGCCAGCGCGGCGCATTCGAGAAAATCCGCGCTACAGCCTGCATCATCCACGCGCTTATGTATACCTATATGCGTCTATACGCATCGTTGCAAATATAATCAAAGTATCCGCTCGTTTATACGTATATGTATATAAGTATGTGTGCACGCCGAGATTAACAGTTAACTCGCGGGCAAACTCGCGGTAGCCGCATTATAAACTCGTCGTCGTCGGCGTTTACCTCTTAAGTGGCCAACCCAATGAATATATTGCATCCTCCTCAAATAAAACTTTGAGTTACTGCCTGCCGTTTGACGTGAACGAGTGGACGATGCGATGCGATGCGCGCGCGCGCGCGTCCTTTTTATTCTTTTTCCTCGCGCGTGCATACGAACGCACACGCGTCCATGTTTGCGTACACGTATACGCGCGAGAGGAGTCAGGTGGTTGGCGTTCTCGTTTCTGTCCGTCCGTCCGTCCGTACTTTCTTACGAGTCACACCTTGCACAGGAAACACTTCGGACTTAATTGCTCCGCCGCCACCATACTCGAGAGTATATATATATATATATATATGAAGCTTCGCTTGTATATATATTCGCTCGTCCATCTTTTTCTCTCGTCTTCCTCGAGCTATATTTGTACCGAGGTGAGCGCGTTGCCTTTGTCCGGGAGTAAAATGAAAAATCAGCCGATGATGGTTGATAACGTATTAAAGTCGCTCGTTTTATTCGAATGTCTTTTGAAGTTAATTTTGATAATTAAATTTTAAAATTCGGCTAATTGATTGATCAAGTTGTTTTAGATTCGCATCATATGGTTGTTAAAAACAAATGATAAAGCTTTTTCTTAGGTATACTATAAATCGATGTTGATTCACTAACGATTGCATTTTATCAACACATGTATTAGCCCGGAAAGAAATGTTATTGTACTATATACTCATTTATCATGCTATTTTTTTCTTCTTTTTTTTTTACGTCGCAAACGTTTTTGATGTAAATAAAATTATTTCAATTATTATGCATTTATTTTAATACACTGGTATACTAAAAATCAATCCAAATATATTATTTATTAATATGATAGTTTTAGTTTTAGATGAATAAAATTAAAGTGAAAATTGGTTAATTTACGAATATATATATATAGCAATCATTATTATGAAAATTATCAATTTTTTTTTATATCCATTCAGACAAAAAAAAAAAGTTGAGTCGCATACAAAAGAGATTGAAAAAGGCGCGAACATCTTTCTCCAAGTGTCTATACACGGGAAAAAAAATTAATCCTCGATAGAAGACGTTGTGTCGGACATAGGGCAAACACTTGAAAAGATTGCTGACTGCTTCCTCGGATTCGAGCTGCAAAAGTTCACGCTTGTGTGTGTGTGTGTTTGTATGTGGGTATATACACAGCGAACCATCGCTTAGAGCGAAAAATCTTACTTTCGCCACAAAAGCTGTAATCTCTCAAAAGTCGAAGGGTCGAGATCAACTCTTCTATATCTCGCACACTTTTTCTCTAGCTCTTACTATACTTTATCAAAGGTCATTTTACAAAAAGCATCATTGAATGTATGTATGTATATATATATATGTACGTCTATGCACTTAGGTATAATAAATACATATTTATAGTGAATGGATGAGAATTAAAATTAACATTCTAGACTTTGTACGGTACAGTTGTTTACTTAAAATTTCACACCATGCTTTGATAATATAATTATGATAAGCGAAATACAAAATTAAAAACATTCTGCTTCGCTATTTTCATTTATTAAAGTGCAATTCAAAGCAAGCTTAGAGATATGCGTATAAAATATCACGTGTTATTGAAAAAAATAAAAGTAAATGAAAACTTTTTAACTAGACAACTGTTTCTCTTAGATGTAAAAATATGAAACAAGAAGTGGAATACGAAAAATCCATATATAAAGTTACAAAATACTTTCGAATTTTTATTATTAATAACGAACATCACCGCGTGCATCCGAGATAAGCGATCTTCGCCTAAGGTAAAAAAAAAGAGAGAGAATAAATCAAACTCTGGCTAATTTTTCTCTTTTCCTTTTTCGCGATTCATCGGCTAAACTCCATCTTTCCTATCATACGCTCGTCTTATCGAACGCACACGACGGTACAAACACGCTTTCGCACACGTATACACACCCAGTGTATACACAAGACGAGATTCTATACGAATTTCCGCGAAGTCGCCAGGGGCGACGTGTTGTCGAAAAAAAGAAGAGGAGGAAAGAGAGAAAAAGAGAGAGAAAGAGAGAAAAGGGCAAAAGTGTGCGCGGGTGTTTGCCACCACCTTGAGAGTATTGTTGAATCACGGCCAGGGCTGTCGGTACGAGAGTGCGAATAAAGAGAGAAAGGAAGAAGAAAAGAGAGAGAGAAAGAGAGAGAGAGAGAGAGGAAACAAATAAAGGGTTATTGTATTTGCGCCGAGGCTTTCGAACCAGTCGCTGTCGATAGTTACGCTCTCGTACCCCGTCGGAGCAGCTTTTCTCATCTTTCCGGATAAGGACTTTGATTTGTCGGCGCGGACACGTGAACTCGTGATCTTGTCAATCGAGAGAAAGAGAGAAAGAGAGAGAGAGAGAGAGAAAGACAAAGAAAGAGAGCAAGGGAGAGAATACGCAAGATAATTCCTTCGCCTCTGGCGTTTTTTCTTTCTTCGACACATGTGTACTGTATGTACTACGTATAAACGCGACGCCTTTTTTTTTCAATGAAATAAGTGGAAAAGTTTAAGTGACGCCCAGAAATAATTATTTTATCGTTGCGATTAATTTCTGGTGAATCATACTATATGATTTTATTTTTATGTATATTACGCGGTAAATATTAAGACTTATGCAATATTAATGTGGTATAGATGTCATTATTTTTTATACTTATAATATATCTTGCAATAAATGTATTACTTACAATAAATTTATAATTTAGTTTCACGAGAAATGATCAATATAATTAATAGTATTTAAGTAAATTAATTAAAAATCCTTATTTTTTATTTTTTTTTCGTTAATATAATGGAAAAAAAATCATTATTCTTTTCCATTTTATAACTAATGTATCAAAAATGTATTACTAGTAACGTCATAAAACCCGAAACAATTTTTTGATTTTTTTTCGTATCATCGATTTCACCAAAAACAGTATAATTTACAAAACGAGATAGAATTAAGGCGCGGCGCGTATCACTTGTCCGTAACACCCCGTTAACGAAAAAAAAAAGTGAAGGAGAAAGAAAGAAAGAGAGAGACAGAGAGAGAAAGAGAAGGAAAGAAAAGGTAAGAGGGAGGAATGGACATAAAAGAGATTAAAAAGTGATAAAAGAAACAAAGTGGAAAAGAAAAAGCATTTTTACGACATGGATG
This sequence comes from Chalcis sispes, assembly GCA_949987625.1. NCBI lineage: Eukaryota > Metazoa > Arthropoda > Insecta > Hymenoptera > Chalcididae > Chalcis > Chalcis sispes. The sequence continues at coordinate 58,117,916 of OX465095.1, forward strand.
AGGGAAACATAGAGAAAGTCATTATCGAATCGTTCTCTCTCTCTCTCTCTCTCCGCGGACTTTTTAATCAATTCCTTGCAGCAGCACACAGTCTGAAACGGATCGTGAGGAAGGAGCGCGACAAGCTCTGTAATATCGACTAATAACGAACGCGTCGATATCTCAACGTCCGAAGCGACGCGACACGCTCGATTCGCGCGTCTTCGTTATACTCGTATACCAGCAGGAACGGCTTCGGCTTTACTCGCTGGATGCACGTACACATCGAGAGAACGGATCCCTTGAGTCGAGAAACAACGTCGAAAGCCGTCGACGTTGTTAAGTATCGGTTCGTTGCAACGACGATACAATGTGCGACGCTCGCTGATATTAGCCTTTACCGAACGACGACGACGACGACGACGACGACGACGACGACGAAGGTGTGCGTTACGAGAGATGTAGGACGTATAGCTCGATGGTAAACCCGATGAAAAAACTTATAGCGTCGTAAACGTATGTATGTACTGGGTGCTTTTAAATTACGCTTTCGAATCACTTTTATATCCGCGTGAGTGATTAGAAAAAAAGTTTGTATTTGTTTTTATCATTTTTTTTTCTTTTTTTTTTTATGTAATAAAGATTATTACTTTGACATACTATATTAACTTACAATAGCAATGCATTTTAAAATGATATTCATTCGTAAATTAATAAACAAATATATATTTTTTAAAAATTATTGTATAAAAATAACGCATTGTTTAAAATCTAAAACATACGCAAAGAAGTATTATTTTTTAACGCATTTTTTCTTTAAAAGTTGAAATACAAATATGGATCGCCCAATTAAAGAGTTTTATAAAATATCGAGTCGAAAATCAGTTTTATTTTCCTTTCTTTTTTTCCAACAAAATAATACAAAAATTCTCGCCTGTTACATATACGTATCGGACGACAAGAGAAATACGAACGACATGTACACTCTGTGCAGGCGAGAGAGAGGAGGGGAGAGAGAGAGAGAGAGAGAGAGAGAGAGAGAGAGAGAGAGAGACGATATCCAGGACTTCGGGAGCAGCAACGACAGCGTCATCAAGCCTTGTGATTACAGCCGGGAACGTTAGCGCGGAACGAACGTAGCTCTATGCAACGCGCGCGGCCTCTCATTACAACTCGCGTGGCGTATACGCGAGCGCAAAATAAGGGTGTATCGTCGCCCGGGAAAATTGTAAGTGTCGCGAGATCAAAGGACCGCCCGGTAACGCGATATCGCGCACTCGACGTTTATGTATCCGAGTCTCTTTATTTTTCTCCATCGTTCTCTCTCTCTCTCTCTCTCTCCCTCGCTCACCTTCCCGCACAGCTTTTGCTTGGAGGCTTTTATACGGACAAAAATATACGCGGCGAAGATCGACACCCGTCGTCGATGTTTCCTTGAGCGAATTTTCGATTTCTAACGTCTTTGCCCTCGCACTTGGTATCTTCAGCCAAGCGAAAAACCCCCTACGGAGAAACTTGCTTCTCTCTTTCGCTCTCCCTCTCTCTCTCTCTCTCTCTCTCTCTCACTCTCTGTCTATCCCTCTTACTCGCTCTCTCCCTCTTCACGATCTTTAAGGAAATATGGTTGAGAAGGTGTCAGACACAGACGACACGCCACGACGTTAAACGCACGTACATAGCGCGGACCTAAGAGTTTCAAAATTATATATCTGAGAGTGAGAAAGTGAGTGAGAAAGAAAGAGAAAGGTGTTGGGTTAGTAATTCGTAATTAGGTTTTCTCTTTTTCTCTCGTCGCTTTATTCCCATATTATGTCCAAATATTGTCCAAATCAAAGTGAGACTTTTTTTTTATAGTTAATTTTGGGAAAAATTTTCATATTTTCTTTTCTTTTGATGATATCGTCTTATTTAAGAGGCACATATATAAAATTTAATAAGCTTTAAAAAGCTTAAATAATTTATAGAAATAATTGCTTTTGTAAATTTGTCACACAAAATTATTTAAATGAAATAAAATTTCACATTATAAAGTTACTCGAAATATTTTCGAATAACGGCATATACCAAAAGTAAAATAATAAAAATTATAAAACATTACGTTGCAAGAGAAAATGTCTCTTTCGGTATTTATTATTTAACGTTTAAGAATTAAATTACAAAAGATAAAAAGAATATACTCGAAACGTTAATTCATTAATGAATTTTCGTATCGTAATTCAAAAACATCATTATATTACATCGAAGCAATTTTAAAAAGGATATACTTTAATTAAATAATAAACGATAGTACAGGGAGTAATTAAAATTCATCGAGCGGCGTGTGTAACATACTTTCAGCAATAATATAAATAACGATAAAAATCAATTAAGCCATTTAAATTATATTAGTCGGAACTACGCGCTTGTACAATACTCATGTATATAAACCTGCTTTTAGTATCGATAAACAATTTTAGCAATCTCGGTTCTATACATACCTCTAGCGCGTATATATCGCCGAGCAAAAAAGTATCACCGTCTGTAACGACTACTACATACGTTTATAAAATCCGATACCTCGACTCTCGCGTACTCTACACACACACACACACACACACACATACAATTGCCACACATAAAACGAAGTCCATTTAGCAAGTCGGCTCGGTTGTCCTATCAAAAGGAGAATCAAATGCGCCTATATAAGCGAATACTCACGTGTATATGTATATATATATATACAGTACGTGTGCCTCGAGGCTGTGGTTATATATCGCTGTTGAGCTCGCGCGGGAGCACATACATATGGATCGCACAAATCACGAAACTGCCGCCACTGCGCGTATATATATATACACTGAATATCAATATATATTGAATTATGTATATACATACGTACGCATGTCGATGTATATCTACACTCACACATGAGCACATCCTTGACGCATAACGTGTCACAGAAGGAGATACACATACACGCGCGCGCAGATGTATGTATATAGATCGCGCTACACCCTGAGAGATTCGCGCAACAATTCATCGGTTATACGTATACCTACCCCCGCATGGCGTGTAATGCCCCACGCTCGAGTTTTTTGTAAGTGCGCATTGCTTGCTCATTTGCGGCTTTCAAAATTGCGACACTATGTATTGCTCGGCGATCGTGCGGGTATCAGCGCTTGTTGGTATTTCGGTGCTTAACGCTGGATGGTCTTTTTTTAATCTAGATTATATGTATGCATCTTCAGTACTCGGGAACAGAAAATCGAGTAATCGCGAACGATTATGTTGAGTACTCGAATGATTTGCGTAAGCTTTTTTAATTAAACATATATCTATAATATACATGCGAGTAAGGCCTGTGTATGTCACGATAGCAAAGAGAATTTATTTTAATTTAATTTTACCTTCAGATTGAATTTGGTAAATTATTTGAGATAAAGGTCGTACAAAAATTTTTTAGCTAGCAGTAAATTTATCAATACAAAATAAAAAAAGAAAACACAAATTTGAATGCGGCAAAAACGTAGTAAATCTATGATTACACGTTCAAAAATAATAAACTGATTTATTTATGATTCATAATTTAATAAATGATAGAAGTAAATGATAACTATTGTTTTTGAAACTATAAATTTTTCAATCCTTCAATTGCGTAAGTTTGAATTTTTTTTAACATAAATTGCTTATAAATAACTCACATAAAATTAAATTTTTAACTGCAACTTTTATTTCGTAAAAAAACATGTATTTATATACACTTGACGAATATTTTTTTCTAATTATATACCTCAAACAAATTTTTCATTACCGCACAAAACATATGAAAATTTATGCGATATGTCAACAATCCATGTACTAACATTTAACTAATATTCTATCTTTTCAAAAAGTAAATGCATTCATACATATATGTATGTGTATATAACCAAAATTATTTATATTCCAACATCAACAGGAGCAATTACATTATCGATTCGCACACGTTACAATCATACGTGTTGCATCTATCTTTCTCTCTCGTTTATATCCAACGGTCGTGTTAAAAGTGCCAAAAAATCGTTATCAAACTGCATATTACGCACGCATTCGTATAGATTTATGCGCATCGAAGTACGAAGGGATATAGCGTACACGCCAAAAGAGAGAAATAAAAGAAGAATGGAATAAAAGATATAATAAAAACCGTTCATCTCTCGCTCGGTCTCTTTTCTCTTTCCTATATCAGTGCACCGGTCCCGGGTAGGTGTCTCTTTCTCTCTTTTAACTCGGCGCGGTATATCGGAGCTTCGATAGGATCGAGGAGCTGGTTGCGCTGCTGCTCGGGCCGCCGTCGACGTTATTTACGATCAATAATTAGCGGTATCTATCGCTGCCGGCGCCAACTTCTCGCTCGCGCGGGCGCGCAACTCGTATACCCGTCCTCCTTCTTTCGGCTTTGAACGAGATACGTATATTGCGAACACCTCTACCTACACATATCGAGGATACGTGTACATGTGTAAGCTTGCCATTTACGAGTGTGCGTGTGTGTGTGTGTGTGTGTGTGTATATATATATATAACGCGCGAGGTCGCGTTTTAGCCCCCGAGCTACTCTTACACGCGGGCCATTAAGAGACGTTGAATCGTCTCGTGCATATATTTATAAATATGCATGTAGGTATATGCACCAGAAAGAGAGAGAGAGAGGGAGAGAGAGAAAGGGAGAAGATAGAAAGCGATCGGCAATTTACATCTATCGTATCGATTACCGCTGGCGTGCGCAACCCCTTTTTCTCGCTCGCGCGAGATATTTCTCCTTTTTTGTCATTCTGCTTTTTCTTCTATCTAGTCAAATACTTTTTTTCTTTCTTATTCGTTATTTTCGTTTTTATTACATTAATATTCTTTGTTCGATTTTGTAAATCGTTATTTGCTTGAATAAATACTGTCTGCTTATGCTACGTTATGTTTAGAAACGTAAAATATGTAACTTTTTTTTTAATTAATAGAACTCCGTGTAATAGAATGTCTTTAATTTAATTTTGACAATTAATAATTTATGTTATATCAATGATATAATTAGATTCGTTATTTTAATTTGCATTTTTAAAGAATACCGCAGTAAAATAGTATTGTCTCTGCTTTTAAAATTTTTTTCCGTATGGCATTAAAATAACGGATTGATACGGTTATTAACTTCTCTCACCTATTTTACATCATAATTTAAAATTAGATCTTTCCCAACATTAATCTATCAATCTTGACAATAATCTCGAGAATCTAAAATTCTAAAAGCGAATAAATTTCATTGGTCATTAAGAACTAAAACACAGGACCTAATATTAATATTGTCTAGATAAATATTATCTTACATTTTCTAAATAATCGCATTGTATAGAACGACACGATTTCGTTACAGTATTCATTCGAGCCGATTCCAAAAATTTCATACCCATCATTGTTAGAAAAACTATAATCATCTCAGCGCGCAAAAACTAATTCGCGCGAGCGCGTCAAAACGTATCGATGCGAAATCGTAAGTCGCGACTACGGTCAAATTTACACTCGGACGCGTTGGGCGCGCGCGCGCGCGCGCACGTCGCCCAGAAATGGAACATTCGCATGGGCGCGAAGTCAAGAGAGAAAGAGCACCCAACGGAAACGGAAGCGCCTGTCATAGCTGGATACACAAAAATACACACGCTTTTGTTATGATATATTCACGCAACGGACGCACTTAATAATTCTCCCGTCGGCCGCGTTGTATTAAACACTGTCTATGTGTGTATCGCCGTTATAAGTTTACAAACTTACACGCACTCGGCGTTACTAACATGCGCGAGAAGGGCATAGGACTTTACACATGTATATGCATATGTAACACGTTTAAGAGATGCGGCGCTGTACAACGATTTTTTTTTACATCGGCTCACCGCGAGAAAATTACCCAAATGCACGCGCTCTGATAAACAAAGTGTGTCGAAATTTTCGGGCTATTTAAAGCTTAGGCTAAATCTACGTTAATTTAGTTAATTCAAACGTGCGAGTGGAAATTTTAATATACGACTATTCGGAAAATTGTTTTCTTTTTTAACGGTAATTTTTAGATGTCTATCTTTTATATTAATTTTTTTTTTTTTTTCACTTTTCAATTACTTGTGGTATATAAACTTTGGTTAATTAGTTAAATTGTATATTTTGATATAAACTAATAGCAAAATTTAATTAACTGCCAAGTTAAAATTTTATAAAAAGTAAACATTAATTAATATTTTATTATTCGTACTTATTGCTAATTACAAAAATTTAGAAACCATCAAATTAATCTTAAAAATACTCGTATATCCTTATTTAAATGCGCAACTTAATAATTTACACTATTAATAAAAAACTCCCATTGATAAATCCAAGTCAATTATTTATTTATCGTTTAAAATTATTTAATTTTGAAGCATATTGATAATTACACGATAATAATTTTGTTAAAAGCATTTATATATATATATATATATGTTTAACTGTAACGTGTAATGCAAACACTTCGTGTATCAACGACAAATAATTTAATTATTTTTCATTAGGTTCGTTAAAAACGTTAACATTTTGCTCGTTATTATTTCGCATTGATAACGTCAAGTTAATGTTAAAATTTTGCGCGCATTTAAATCAAACTTATCGTATCGTAAAATTTTAACGATCGTTGAGTATATAATGAAACAATTAATGCTTTGAAACATAACAAGAATGATAATTATTTCAATCAAATTTTATTATCGTAATAAGCTTATATACGCGCGAAATATCCATTGGCGTGTCGTTTTTGTAAAGCAAATAAATGAAATCGGTTGCGTTAAATAGTACGAGTAGGTAAGTGCTCGGTGACGATTGTTTTCGTTATATCTCAAAAAAAAAAAAAAAAAAAAAAAAAAAAAAAAAAAAAAAAAAAAATTAATAAGAGTCTCTGAGACATTACTACTGGACAATTTACAGATTGCAGAGCTTGAGTTGAAAATAATCAATCAACCTCACCGCTATAAATACGTAGAAGCATATATCGTCGGTGTATAACAATGGGGTTTTAAAAAACGATTTACAAAGAACCTAAATGCTCATGTCAACTATGCATTTTTATTAGCATTACAGTTTTAATAACGTAATTGTTCGTAAATTGGATACGAGAGAGAGAGAGAGAGGGGGGGGGAGAGAGCGAACGAGAGGTAAAGATAGAAAGAAAGAGAAAGAGAGAGAGAGAGAGAGAGAGAGAAAGAGAAAAAGAGCCGAAGGCACGTCTATGCCATGTGGTCAGCAAGAGCAGCAGCGACGGCAACGGCGGCGTCGGCAGCAGCAAGGTTCTAGATTTTCTCTCACGACGATATTTATGCCCCGTAACTGTCCGCCTCTCGAAAAGGCAAAGGGGTTCCCTTAAACGCATCAATTTAACGCGCTGCCCGCGAAAAAGGGCGTGAATATTTGAAACGGATATCTATCTTCTCTCCTCACTGTTATTTGTCCGAACGTACAGCGCTAACGCTTCCGTAGATACCATCGTTTTTTCTTATTCACGATCTGTGTATATCTATATTTAAGTGTATGTCTGTGTGTGTGGGTGTGTGTGTGTGCGTATGCATGGACGTACGTGCGAATTCTTAACGTTGGGATATCGCGAAAGTGAGAAAGTCCATTCGTTGTTATTCTAATCTTCTTAGGTTGCAATATAGCGTCTGTTGTTTGCAAGAATCTTTCAATAAATTACTTTGACCATCGAATTGGCATAAAATACACTTTATTTTTTGTTTTAGCCATAGATTATAATGAATTTATTTTATTATACATTTAACAAAGATTATATAAAAATTTACTCGATAGTGATTTTCTTTCTTTTATTGAAATTAAGTTTTTAGTTACGATTTTAAATATAAAAGCATATATAAGCACCTTTTCACACTTTTTTAAAATCAACTGTTAAATCTATGTAATATAACAGAAAAGAACGAATATTCGAGAAAGCAAATTAATTATTCAAATCGCTAATAAATTGCAACCGTAATCGTTTAATAAATCTTAAAATTCTAAGTCAACGTGCAAAGAAAAATTCCATTACAATAATCTTACGACTTCTCGAATCGAAGCAACAACGCGCACACACATACACATCGTTTAAATTTGCCTTCCAAGCGATTAGGCTTTTTTTTTCTATCTCCTTTTTCTTTTACTTTATTCACGGACAATTGGCCGATTTACCGTAAATTGCGCTCGCGGCCAGTGTGCGCACGCTGATGTCCGCGCGCCCGTTACGTACCAAACTCTAACCCTCCTCTTCTTCCTCCTGCGTGTAGTATATGTATAAAGGAAGAAGACTCGAAGCGTCTACGCGTATATAAAGCAGCGGCTTTGTTCGTTTTCCTTCTCTCTCTCTCTCACACTCTCTCTCTCTCTCTCTCTCTTTCTCTCTTTCTCGATGTATAATGGCGCATGTATTTGGATCACGTACCGCGATATGTCAATATAAAGGAGTCCGCGGAGGGAGGGGTGGGGGAGCTCTGCATACCAATTCGTCGACGAGGCGGAGCCAGCCAGCAGCTTGTTATCCTAAATACACGAAAATCCTTTGGAGAAGAAAGAGAGAGAGAGAGAGAGAGAGAGAAGAGGAACGCGACTAAGGCAGTACTACACCGCGTCGTCCCTTTTCCTTTCCTTCGGCTTTCTCAGGATAATGCTAGACAAATTGACGATTCAATTGAATCCTAAAGGATACATGAACAAGCTTGCGTGTATATTCTCTCTCTCTCTCGCTCTCTATATTTGGGATATATGTGCGCACGATTACTTCCCGAGATGTTATAGTTGCTCTGCTACCGACTTTACGCGCAAAGAGACGATGCGCCTGTTCTAGGAGATCGGATTTTACCTTTCCGCTTTATAAAAGTCATAGTATTTCGGAAATATTATGGGTGTACGATTGTAAGGAAATGTGTTCTGAATTCGATTACGATTTAAAGTTGAGAAATACCATTTATTCTTGAGACAAAAACAAAAAAAGAAAAAAAACAAAAAAAAAAAAAAAAAATTGTCGAAAATTTTTATAATGAAAAATTTTATTTTTTTAATAATACTTATGTTATTCGAAACGATATTAGCATGATAAATGTATGCATAAAAGTAAAAAAATTTATTTTATTCATTTAAAATTGGCCTTATCTTATACGATAAAATGAATCAATGAGCATCACGAGCATGCCAAAATTAGATTTCTAATAATTTTTTTTTTATTCATTTCAATATTTTCAACAATAATTTTTTCTATAAATTCATATACAATTATTATTAGCTATAAATTATATAAGTAAACTTGGCGTAGTTATTCATAAAGAACTATCTTTCGTTTATAATTATCAAACATCAAATCACTTATACCCACTTATTAATTATATAAAGATTTAAGAGATTCAAAATAATTTAAAGCCACGATAACTGCAATACGTTAAAGAAACGCGCGCGGTATACAAGTAAAAGTATGATAAGCCCAAGGATTGAAAACAAAAAGGGAGAAAATCAAAGTGGCATACACTGAAAAGTAAATCGCGCGAAGGCGGGCGCGAAAAGGAGCACGTTTCCTTTTATTTTTCAACGACGCGCCTTACATGAAAGTCCTCGTCTCTAGTACACGTATTCCATCCCGCCGTCGCGAAAAAGAATGCGAGAGAAGGAGAAAAACTTAAAAAAACGAAGAGAGAGGGAGAGAGAGAGAGAGAGAGAGAGAGAGAGAGAGAGAGAAAGAAAGAAATAGAGATCGAAGATACGAGGAAAAAGAGAGAAAGAGAAAGAGAGAGAGAGAAAGAGAGAAAGAGAGAGCTGCTCTCGTCTTTTTCACCATCGCTCGGCGACAGTTCCTTAGTTGACTATAAAATATTTGCTTTGGTAATGAGGCCATGGTTGAGCGCGGACCCGAAGCTCCGAGAAAGAGAAAGAAGATTCTCTTATTCTACCTTTGAATATACATTTATATATATATATACATCTTTTTCTCTATTACGTTTCTGCAGCCGAGGGGCGAAGGATTCGATGTGCAAATAGGGAAGAAAAGCTGCAAAAGAGGGCGAGCGCCGCGAATTATCGCAACACCTCGGAAAAATTTTATGTATAGCAGTCGCGCGTCGCACGCGAGAGAAAAAGAGAGAGAGAGAGAGATCCACTCGACGACGTATAAACTTGGAAATCCTTTCGACGATGCGCGTGTAACTTTATACTTACTTCGTATACATATACGAAGGTACAATCGGATTGCACGAAATGCGATTGCTATATTGTTTTTGTTGTGATATACGTTGCATGTCTTTTGAAAATATTCAAATCGATTATTGATTTTTTTCTTTTTTTTTAAGGCAAAAGCATTTCTTGATTTATTACTTGTGTCAATTTATTCACTTTTAAGATTTTGTTAACATCCATAATTTAAATTTAATAATTTATTTTATTTATTAATTTATAAGCATAAAACATCAATCTTTTTAAGTATTTGATTATCGCTCACTAAATTTTAATAATTTAATTTTAAATGACGTGAAATTTATATTTATCGAGTTATACTTGCTCCGTTAAAAACATTATTTAATCCATCCTTATCACTTACACTAAACCTTCACCACGTACACTAAATGTAAAACTGCGCATTAATCCCGCGTCGTAAAAAGAAAAAATATTACTCGACAAAAGATACATTATACCTATAGAAGATCGATTAGAAACAATTTCAGTGAAAAGAGAGAAAAAAAATATATAAAAAATATGAGGAAAAGGGAGAACGAAGTAACATGACACTCCTTGCATCGGATACACATAACTCATAGACTCTCTCTCTCTCTCTCTCTCTCTCTCTTTCATTCTCTGCTCGAATCAGCCGATCTGTAATTAAACGAGCGCTCATCATCGCTCATCGAGCGATTGCACGGCGCTTCGTGTAAAAGATAAAGCCAATGACTGTCGATTATCGTCGAGAAGCGAGCGACGATTTGTAAAAATATCTAGCTCGCGTTTCTTCCCGTGTACAAGCGGACACGAGAAAAAAACAAGAAAGTATGAGTGCATCCATGAGAAAGGTCGATCGCTCGCGGCGCTTTTCTATATACGTATATCGTACTCTTGTAGCATTTATCGATCCCCATCTCGCGCCCCCAGCGTCTCTTCTCTTCGCGAGATGTGAAACAATGAACGTTCTGTATCTACACGTATAGATTGTACGCCAGCGCGTTGCGCTACGAATGCCTTAACAAGGCTAATCACGATATCAAATTCTTTGGCTGTCAGCGAGATATTCCACTAAGAAGATATCCACCTCGTCGATGGTTGGGACAGGTAGGGGGTCCGCGGCGTGGAAAAAATTATCCGTTGGATGACCGATTATGATGAAGCGGTTCTTCCTTTCACACCGATGTGTCTCTTATATTCTCTCTTTCTCTGTTCTCTTTCTGGCTAATGCGCGCCTCGTCTTTCTATCCTTTTTCGCACGTTATATCCCATTGCATACTCGTACACGTATACCGTACACGCCAGCACACGCGCACACGCGCTCACATAATGGGTGTCCGCTGAAAACAGCGGCAACGTTCTGTTTGGCGCGTAAGTTTCGCAGCAATAATTGAAACACGCGATACCGTACTTACGATTATAACGCAAACGGCCGTCGGACGCCTCGAGCTCACGAGGGCGGAAATTACATACGAAGCGTTCGCGTATTATACTATATCTGTATATATATATATATATATATATATATATATATATATATATATATATATATATATATATATATATATGTGTACAGTGATAGATGCGTTTCACGCCAGTGCTATACACGTCCGGCTGCAAGAGGATGCCTTGATGACGACACTTATCAAACTCGTTTCTTTGTCTTCCTTGTCGTCTCGACTATCTCATTTGTTTCCCTTATTTTGCGGCTTCGTCTATTACGATCTTGAAAAATTTCGCGATAAGTAATTTTAATGCCGATCTAAGAATGAAAATAATAATTGAAAAAAAAACGCGATATTTAATTACATACGATAGATAAAAGTACGAAAAAAACAAAAAAATAGTTGACAACATAATCGACGCGAAAAAAGTAATCGAGTACATAATTCCGTGCGAGCTTAATCGAGAAACCAAAACAAATTAAATTAAAAAAAAAAAAAAAAAAAAAAAATAACGAAACGAAACAATAAAAGATTGCAGTCATACACGCGCACAGCGAAGATAAGAGAGTAAACGCATTGTGGCCGCGGCAGCGTATATATCTATAAAAAAAACGAAAAAAAAAACTTGCAATACTCGCGGTTCTGTAATCCCAGCGGGGCATCTATCCAAGAACTCTTTATACACACGTACACACAAACACATGTGTGATCGATCTGACACGCAGAAACGCGTGGCGCGTTCGTATAAACGAGGGGGGGGGGGGGGGGGGGAAGGATGCAACACACGAATACGCGGACGATACGTCTTCGTTATCCTCGGCTACGTTTTATGCCATTATTGTTACGCGCGCTTATGTGTATAGAGTTGTATATTATAAATATTATAAATCGAGGTTGCCGAGTCTTTTTTAGACGCGCAACAACGTGAGAGCTCCACTCGCGCAACGAAAATTTCTTCTCTTGCCTTTTTTTTTTTTTTTTTTTTTTTTTACTTTTTTGTTTTGTTTTGGGCTTATATGCGTCGATTACCGGCGTGGATTCGCCAAGGTTCGTTTCCATCGGAATTACCGCATGAATGTAACGTTATTCTTGAGATTGCACGCAAGTTTACTGGAAAAAATTATTTGAACGTTGTGTTTGTTCTTGTGATCGTTATTGATTTTTGTTGTATTTCTACATATATTTGCTAATGTTTAATTATAAAAAAAAAAAAAAAAAAAAAAAAAAAAAAATTTTTTATTTTATTTCTTATTTTCATTCACAATATAATTTGTTTATAATGATAATATCATAATTAAGTTAAGCAAATAAAACTTCATCTTTACTAAATAATACATAAATAAATTTACTACCAATAATTTACATTAAAGCGTATAATAAAGTCTTTAAAAAAATATTGTCGCGCTTACGACTTTTGACAAATAACGATTCCTCGAACGCACATTTACATCACGACCAAAATCAAAAAAATGAAAAAGAAAAAAGAAAAAAGTATCGATTCACAAAGATGTCAAAATGGCGTTCAACGATCTTTACGAGTTACTTCTTACGAAGCTCGCCGGCTCCCTTCGGCAAAACCAAACGACATTCTTATTAGACACTTATTACCTCGTTCGAGTACGAGAATCGAAAGTCGTCCCACATATATATACATATATACATATATACATATATACATATGTGTGCATATGTATGTATGTATAAGGGGAGAAATTCAAAGCCCCGTAGAATATTTCGCGTTGTCGAGCCTTTCCTACGTACAATATATCTCTCTCTTCCTCCCCTCCCACTTCCCCTTTACTCGCAACGGGTCGTGAAACTGCACGTGCTCAAGATTACAGGGTTGGAAACTCGGATGTCTCTCGCGCCCTTATTTCGGAATCCGTGTTAAAGGTCATTTGAATTCGAGGCCAAGTTGAAGATTACGCGGTAGCTGTGAATTTAACCGGCACGATGGTCATTGAAATTACCATCTAAGAATTATTTTAAAATATATCTCGCCCTAATGTTGATGATATGTTTTATTAATACATTAAAGCTAGCTTTCATAATTTTTTTATTTAAATAAAATGTATTTTTATATGAAATATTTTTATTTCATTATCATATACGTAAAATTTAGTAATACATTGCTTGAAAAAAAAGAAAAAAAAATCGCACACGCGATGTTCGCGTATATTAATTCTATTTTTAATCACAAGAAAATTGTTAAAATTAACGAAACTATTAATAATTTATTCACAACTAGATTCTCCACGATGAATTTACAAAATTTAGAGCGCACAATTAAAATACACACGTTATTGCAATTAAATCCAATTTCGACGATATACATAAATTTAGTATAATGAACAAAATACAATATATCACTTTTTGGTTTTAGCGAAGAACAAAACATTAATCGTTATCGTGGCGCGATAAATATTTCAATAATAATAGTAATAATGATAATAACGATAATACGTATTAAATTTTCGGTTAAAATTATATTTATCAATAAAATCAGTATATCCTTTTAACGGATTAGTACTTTATTTAGCTGTCAAAAATGGCGCGTATTCAATCCTCGTTATAATCAAACTAAAACAATGTTTTAATAGATTATAATATTGTGCGAGTTTTCACGATAAAATTCCCAAGAGAATTTCTACATTTTAAAACTTGTTCGGTATAAAAAGAAAAAAAAATTATTAATAATTTAAAAAAATTCTTTTTACCGTCGCCGATGATATGAAATTTTTAACGCGCTATAAAATATTTAATGCACAATAACTTCTTAAGGAACAGATAACTCTAACGTACACTCGCGCATAAATCAATGAAAGCCGTACGTTAATAAAAAAAAACCGAAAATGTTAATTACTCAATAAACCAGCGTTCGTAGGAGACATTTTATATACAGGGATTCTCCTTGAAAATTATGCAAATGAGATCCACGAAGTTCGAGGTCGCGAGGAAGCTCGAACAATGCACTTGCGTGTGCGCGCGCGCGAGAGAGAGAAAGAGAGAGAGAGGGGGAGGGGGAGATAGCAAAGGAAAAAAGAGGAGAGCGGAAGAGCCCAAGGAAAGAGAGTAAAGCAAGAAAGAAGGCGAAGAAAAAGAAAACGTCGGCGGGCAAATTGGCGACGCGTCGGCGGCAGCCGCCGATGTCAAATAAACATGCCAGTATATGCAATTTAGAATATTAGGAGGGCTTCGCGTATACAGCGGTTCCGCTTGCGACGATGCAACTCGCGAGTAGACTGTCAGGCCCGGGTGAGCTACGGTGATGACGTTTGACCGCACGGTCTATCTTTGAAAAAAAAAAAAAAAACAAGAGAATAAAGCCACTCGAACGTTCTTACGGTGCTTATTATAAAAGTTGCGATTGCCGAGACTCGCGATCACCGCAAAAACCACGAGGTACTTGACGACGCGGTGGAATAGCTTCACGCTCTATCTCTCTCTCTCTCTCTCTCTCTCTCTCTCTAGAACTCGGCCACCTTTTGCGAAAACGATGATTGTCTTGCGCGCGTATTGCTTTTCGACGCTATATTGGTTCGTCTTCGTTGCCGTCGTCGTTATTTCTTTTCTCTCCTTCGTTAGTTATTCAAAATGGATTTAAAAATTTTTTTTTTTTTTTTTTTTTTTTTTTCGTTTTGCCGAGGCAAGTTAAATCGAGGCTGTCGATGCTCTGTAAAATTTTATTAAGTACGTCGTAACTTGGTTTTTCTTATATTTACCGTTAACTTGTAATGTATTCGGTTAACTTATTGTATTCAAGATAATTAATGAGTAAAGAAACATAAAAATTAAATTTAAATTAAAAGTATTAATTGCTATTACGGTTTAAATAAAAAATGTAAAAATATATACTTATATCTACATTTATTTTATTTTATCAATTTTTTTTCTTTTGAGGTATCATTTATTTAAAATTAAACTTTTTTTTTCAAGCATTTTTCTCTAGTCACTTAAAAATAATCGATGAAAATCATCGCAAAACGTATTTCAAAGCATTATTCAAAATTGGCTTTCACAAATATCATCTCCTTTTAAATTCATTACAACCCGTCATTATAACGCTCGGATTAAAAAACGCGCTCGTCGAACTCGCCTACCGTTCGCCGTATCATTTTCGCATATGTTCCAAATAATATCACGAGACCGTACAACATACCATACATATAAAATTGTACGCGAGCGAGTAATGCCGCAGGAATCTAGCCGACAATAAAACCCTCTTAATTGTCTGTTCATTGATACCCAAGTTGCAGACGCGGAGCAACGGCATTAGCATGGCATGTCCGATTCATCAACTGTAATTTAACGCAATGTCGGCTTTCGCTCCTACTCTCGCACACATACGTATATGTTATTACTGCACATTATAGTCGCGCGTTTATGCATATATAGAGTAAGCGCGTATGCATACATATATACATATGTGTGTATGCAAGGGATAGAGATTTTCGTAACACGCGATGGCATTATACGATGTATTTCTACGTGGCGGATAAAAGCATCCCTTCCGTTTTAATGCGCGAAAAGCGTTGCATTGTTATATTTATCTCTCTTTCCCTCTCACTCTTGCGTGCTCTATCGTTTGTTATACGTAAACCTTAGCGTTGGCAGTAGTAAAACGAATTAACCCTATACGAAATTGAATGTAATTCTCTCTATCTCACTCTTTTTATTCTTCCTCTTTCATATGGGAATAATTTTGTAATTTTTACGCCAAAACATTGCATTTAGAAACTTGCCGTTTAAATGCATTTACGTTATCGTTTACATTAATCGTGCTTTTAGTATTATAAAGTCAATTAGCTACGATCAAAGTTTAGTTTTTTGTAAAATAAAATGAATCGATAAAGTCTGTATCAAGATTTACGCTTAATGTTAGAACGTAATAACACTATTAAATATACAAATTAGTAAAAACAAGCTAATTTAAAAAAAAAAAAAAAAAAAAAAAAAAAAAAAAAAAAAAAAACCAATAAGACAGCTCTCATAGTAATTCCCATATCAGATATACACCTAAAAACCAAAAAAAAAAAAAAAGAAATTCAACCTTTGGGATACGTCTACATCTCAAGCGACAAGTGACCAGCTCGACTTTTGCACCGGCACTCGCGCGACAAGTATATCGTTGCTCGAGCGCGCGCATACACGTTTCCGTGGACATAATCACCCGAGAGACATATGTATATAATCCGCGGAAGCACGAAAGAAACGCGTCTGCCTAGCGATTAAGTTAAACACAAGGCGGCTACATATCTACATGTATAAATACATACATTTCTCTTTGGATATATATATTTATATATATATATATATATATACAGTTCGTCGCAATCCTCCTCCTACATCGCTGCACCGACGATTTTGCAGCAGAGCGGCACGCACGAGGATTCAAAGTCGAAACGGAGACGCGTGATTAATGAAACCGGCAAACGACACCTACCATAATACGTTTTTAATTTCCGCGAGAGATGATATATACGTGTACGTATATACACGTGTATGCGCGTATAAACACACGCAGACGCGCTTAGAGAGAAGGACAACGTTGCGGCGACGGAGAAGGAAGAGGGTGTATACGTGTATATGTATACGTATGTATATATAATATATGTATATTCGCGCGTATACGTATAAGACTTGGCCTTAATGTCACTGACGGATCTGCGAGAAGCGAGGGTATCGTTTAGGCGCATCTCGGTCATTAAGGCCCATATATACATATATATATATATATATATGTATGTGTGTGTGTCTGCGTGTGTGTACATGTATATCGCCGCGGCTTTTTGCAAGATGACCGCGCGATCGCTATCTGCATACAAATGAATGTCATTTGCTGCGCGCGCACACATACACTTATGCACGTATACATATAGTTCGGTGTAGTCGGAATCCAGAGGACGAGTCGCTTTAGGGGATTAGCAGCTCGCAACGTACAAGAAAGCTTTAATACGTTTGTGTACATATGTGTATGTGCGTATATGCGCGCGCTTTGAATGATAGTTTTTTGCCGCTCGCGTGGTGTTGCGTTAACGACTGGTATCGATGAAGGATATTTGCCAGAACGCTGAGCATTAAAGGCTAGACGCCGAGACGATGTTGAAAAATTATAGGCGGTTTCGAAAAGAGACATTGCAAAATATTTTTCGTGATTTTTGTGGATTGGGTAGGGTAACGGTGATTATTTATAAAATTATTGATAAATCAATAAAGGAGAAAATTAAATTTGAAGAAATTTTTTATTTATAATAATTATGCGATGTTTAACGTAAAATCTATGAAAATAGAAATATACATTTTAAGTCGAAAAAATTAAATATAAATATAAAGTTTCATTGACTTTCTCGAATAGTTATATTATTTATACCGATTTATATCAATATTAATTTAAGCTTTTTTGTGTTTTAAATAATATGATTAATTTGCTCAGATATAGATAAAAACTAGAACAATATTTTGATAGAAAAAAAAAAAAAATAAAATAACTTTAATTAAAATACTTGGACATAAAAATTGAAAATATTACTGTAAAATCATTTTATTTATTTATTTATTTATTTATTTTTTTAACATATAAATTAATATTGAAAATATAATCTAGTATCGAAAAAATAACGCTTTAAAAATAGTTTTTCTTAAAATTTCTAAAAAATCTATAATCAACGATATATAGTTAAAATACAATGTTGAAACGCATCGTTTCTAAGAAAGTCCCGCAAGGCTTCCACGCTAAAGAAGAAACAGTCGTGTTCAATAAACGATTCGTTATCGAATTAGAGAGCCAAGAGTTACCGAACAATTTTAACACTTATCAATTATCGAATTTAACATTAAACAGCGTGAACTTTTTATCCCTGTATATACATATACATATACATATATATATATATATATATATATATATATATATATATACCCTATATACATGTACGAGCGCTCGACTTTTTTTTTCTCCCCGAGAACTAGCGGTTCTTTCGAAAGAAATAAATGGCTGAATCGAGTTAGGCCTATCCTTTGGTTATAGAGAAATTAACTTTGGGGAATCGGTCGTACGTCCCTGGAAGTGCCGCCGTGTGTACTTCTGTTGCATGCACGCTTGTATATGTATACATGTATACAATATGCGTGTAGCTTCTGCAGCTCTTGACCGCGGCTGCCAATTTATGCTTATTAATTCAAATTATCGCTATTGCTAAGTGAACAAGCGCTTGGTACTGGCAAGCCCAGGATATTAAGACCTTTGGCCTTTTTGTCACGATGACCGAACCTCGTACTAAATAATACTCCACAATTATTAGGAATCAAATATATGTATTTCTTTTTATACTTGATACAAACAAAGTTTCCGAGAAATTCTTGCTTGGCTTTATTTTTATAATAAATAAAATTGAATATCGCTCGAATTAAGATTGATTAATTTTCAAGATTTTTTAATATATTTGTAAAAACGTCAATATAATTGAAATAGGAATACAAAGAAAAAGCGTTAATTTTTATGTAAATAATTGTTTAAAAAGAACAATTTATTAAGTAATTAGAATGTAAAAACTAAAGCACAACATAAGTTATGTTAAAATAATTTCATCAAGAATTTATTATTCATTTTTTGACATTGTGGAGTATTCGCAAACGTATTTTTTATTCTTATTTAATAAATATACGCGTAAACGCCATAAATTCATGATCTATATTTTTCAAATAGTAAATAATTATTTATCAAAATAAATAGTGAAATTATGAAAATCATAATAATTGACTGTAAAAAAAAAAAAAAAAAAAAAAAAAATACGCATTCATTTTGTATTTATTGAGAGTAAATCAAAATTTCGCTACACATACTGTTATTATTATCGTTTATTATTAAAATATGT
This sequence comes from Chalcis sispes, assembly GCA_949987625.1. Classification (NCBI taxonomy): domain Eukaryota; kingdom Metazoa; phylum Arthropoda; class Insecta; order Hymenoptera; family Chalcididae; genus Chalcis; species Chalcis sispes. The sequence continues at coordinate 58,137,422 of OX465095.1, forward strand.
TTAATTTTTAATTTATTATTGAAAAGATGTTATCTACAAATAAAAAAATTTCAATATTTTAAAATTAGATTGTCAATAAAGATATTTTATATTTTGCGTCGAATGATTTACCATAACTTAATTTTATTCATTACATCTAAGATCCGCCATTTTGTAATTTTTAATCCTCGACTATTTACAAGAGTTTGAATCATACAATCAATTAAAAACACAAATAATTGATAAATTAAAATAAATAAATATCATTGCATATTATAGTAACATTGTACGTTCTAATAATTTCAACTTCATAACCAATGACGCCATCTTGCGTTTCATCCATCAACTTTCTCTTGGATACAAGGTTGGAAAGGTTCGTACCTGCTGTGCCAACGGTAGGCAACTTGACGTAGTGGTTCGAACGAACGAAGCCATTATAGTTTATCTAGAGCTGCAAAGCACCTACCTGCGTTCAAAAAGTTTCGCCGCGGTGTTCCAACGTTCACCTTGCCTCGCGATTTGAATTCGATAACGGTAAGTGCGACGATAACGATAATAAATAATATAAAACGAAATGTTCGAAAAAGAAGAATTCTCGCAGAGAACGTGCATCGGAAGGCGGGAAAGGGAGCGTGAGAGAGAGAGAGAGAGAGAGGGGGGAAGGAGAGGAGGGAGAAGGGGAGTTAAAGAGAGAGAGAGATAGAGAGGGGGGGAAGGAAAAGCAGACGTCCCCGCCTACAGGGAAGAGCGAGAGGAGAGGTATAACTGTACACGCCCTCGATTCGAGGCTATTGGCCAGATAAGGACGCGACTGCGAGAGGCTGTCATGGCCGGCGTAGTACCGCGAACGCGCCAATCAGAAATTCCCCGCGGCGGTAGCGAAACAAAAGACACGCACACGTCACCTAACCTATACCGCTACCCACACATAGATGCGTAGGTATATTCGATACATAAGCAGAACGGATAAAAAAAAAGAGAAGAATATTATCGAGAGATTTCGTGCTGCGAGCAAAGGAGAAATAGTATTTTACGATCGCGCGGGTATGTATAGTACGCGTATAGCAAACTGCATTTATAATAATGTACAAGAGCAAGAGAGTGTGTGAAAGTATGAGAGAGAGAGAGAGAGAGAAAGCTGCGTCGTCGTTCGAGCCTCGGGCGTTAGTGACGCGCAGAGCCGAGTGGTGAGATTGCAACACCGGCAGACGTTCAAGGAGCGCAAGAGAGAGGGAAATATCGATGTAAGAAGGAGGGAGGCAAGGAACAAGAGATGTTGAAAAAAGATGGATAGATGTTGTAAAGAAAAGGGAGGATGATAGAGTGCTGAAGAATATTCGTCTTTTGAGAGAGGGGTAAAGATTGATCGCGATGGAAAAAGGATCCGTAAAATTTCTTATTTTACTTTAATAAAAAATTTTTTTGTGTATTTATACATGCTATATTAATATTACTTAAATTAAAATTAATATAAAATAGATAAATATTATAGTAAACAATTTTCTAAAAAAAAGGATCTTTGCTAATCTTTTAAAATAATTTATCATAAAATAAATTCTTTAAACTTATTTTTTACACAATACATTTTAATCTTTCAAAAGGCAACATGTCTTAATAAAAAATCAATCCGTAATAAAACCGGTGAAAATTTCGCAAAAGAAGAAGATTGGACTACGCGGGCACGTAAAAGCAACGAGATTCTCTCACCCCTCTCTTTTGAGATAGATAAAAAGGGAGAAAGAGAGAGATGGAGAGAAAAGATAAGAGAGCGGTAGCCTTACGTTGAAAAGAATAGGAGAGAAAGAGAAGTGAGATATCGCGCGGTTTTTGATATATTAAAGTGTAGAGGCTACGTGACACTGAATACTAAGTGGACCTCAAAAGTTTCATACATTTTAGATCTAAAGCCCCACGGGGTTGATTTATCAACGGCAATTTTCGCTGGCTTGTTTTTAATATCTATGTAAAATTGATTAGGTTGATAAAATACGCGGTACGAAGCAATCGATGTATACAAAAAAAATTTTATAGTTGTATCAAGTTAGTGTATTATTTCGTACGCTACTTTTCTTTTGTAAATTATTTTTCTTCTATTGGAAAAATATTTTAAATCTAAAGCGTACATTAATCGTATCATATTTTTCCTAAAACTTATAGGTATAGATAAGCTACAAATTATATTTAATAGTCTTATAATTTTTATACACATATAGTCTAAAGAAATTGAATTAATAAATTATAATTGGCTATAATTCTAAAACTTAATTTAAAAATACTTAAAAACCGATAACCAAAATATGCTAAAAATACTTTGTACTCGTTACCAATATTTTGTATGCTCGATATGAAAAGTAAAAAAAAAAAAAAAAAGAAAGAAAGAATGGAAGCAAGGGAAAAAAGTGTCATTTCCGACGCCATTTTGTAATAGAGGTATAGCCCGAAATACGCCATATCTATAAGAGAGCACACACACACACACACACACACACAGATACGCAAGCGCGGCTCGAAACTCACGGACACAAAGGCCCGACTATTATCGGCCGAACGAGCGTACTCGTATTATAATTGCGCGACATCGGCGTAAACGCGCACGTGTACACGCGTGACGCATCGTCAAAACGTAAACGGCGGCACGATGATGTATATATGTATATGCGGACGCGCGCGCGTGAAGCATACAGGCATATATGTAAGCGTATAACGGCTGCTCTCCTCGTCGCGCACGTACACGCGCAGGGCCTCTTTATTCGGGAGGGATGGGAACGCGTCCTGCAGCGACATCGGCGCCGCGTGTTATACGCCTCGCGCGCTTACGTGACGCTTTATAAACTACGTATAATTTACATGCATACATGTATACATACGCATGTGTGAGAATGAAGATCGCTTGAATTATGCAGTTATCTCGTTCTATCTCAGGGTCTTCTTTCGTGCGATAAACGCGCGTCCTCGAATTACTCGATGGTTACTCGTTGCTAAAAGAAAATTGCTCTGACGTTTAGCCGTGCGATTTAATGAATCACTTTAAGATGTTTCGATAATGATCGCGTTTAAAATTCTTTTGTGCATATGTATATGTGCACAGTTTTGTTTTACGTTTGTATACCCGCAATATAAGATTACGTGTAATATTAAAAAAAAAAAAAATTAATTTTTAAAATTTTTTTATACGCGTAATATTTATAATACATATTTTTTTCTAAATTAGATTGTTAACAAAATTTATTTTAAAGAATGTGCAACTCTAAAGTACATTGTCCAATATTTTAAACAAAATTTGAAATAAACCATACGGTATCGTAACATTTTATAATATCAATTATGGAAAATCAAACAATATCTCGTAAGTTAAATGAAAAAATTAAATAAAAAATTTGCATAAAAATACTTTACTAAAAAGTTAATAACAATTATTTATCGCGGAATTTAATCATTGCAACGGTAATGACGTTCCCGAAAATTTTAAAAATCATCTTTGAAAATGTCAGCAATCTATTTCTCATTTGAGTCTCTTTTAAACTAAAAAGAGAAAGAGAGAGAGAGAGAGAGAGAGAGAGAGAGAGAGAGAGAGAGAGAGAAAGGAAAACGGGAAAACCCACAAAGCCCCGTCCGACAAAACGCAAACCTCACCCGCGCGTAAACGTTACACCCGTATCGCAAAATCCATCTGTGCATCCGGAAGCTCTTCTTCGGCAGTTGGAAAACAGCCGAATACGTTTTCACCGTCTCTCGCCTATCGTCGACATATCTCTTAAACTACCCGAAAACTCTTACGAAATTGCCGTTAAATTACCAAGGAGACGTTAGGCTTCTTCGTTGTTTGATTTTCCTTGACGATTTTTTACTCCACCTTTTTCTCCTCCTCCTTCTTAAAAATAAAAACCAAAGAAGCCCCATCGATGTTTGTTTTCTCTTATCCGCCCGTGTGTTTTGGCTAGATAATCGACCTTTTCTACGGTCTCGAGCGGACCTATAATTTCGAAAGTCGATTGGCCGCCCGGCGGCTTTCAATTACGAAGAAACAAGAGAGACGGAGGGCGATAGACAGACTAAGAAATGACCTGTGCGCTTTAGCGCGCGCGAAGTGAAGTAGCAATCGAGATGTACATGTGTATACACACACACACATGTGTGTGTGTGTGTATCTGTGTGTATAGATAGCGTCGAGTCATCGACACTTTCGGGACCTTTCGAACAGAAGAAACGAAAAAAAATCGTCTCGTCACGTCCTCTCGACGGCGCCGACCCATCAACTTCGTCGTCGCGCTCATAACACTCACGCGCCCAAGTTTCCAGTTTCGTTCTCCATATACACCGCGCGTATGATATTTAATGTATACCGCGTAATTTGACTGCTCGGCAAAATCGATATACTTTAATAATAAATAACGGGGGCGTTTACTTCAATGTAAAAAAAATTTTGTTATGACGGATAAGGATTATTAGTCTTACTATAAGTATATTTTTTGTATCTGCGCATTAAATAAATTTCATTCTTAGTTGTATTATTTACGTAAATAAATTGTAAATTTTGATGAAAATTTTTAAAAAAGATACATTTATTAATCCTTCAATAGAATGAGAATAATGTCCTTATGTTTGGGTTAAAAATATGTTATAAAAAAGCTTATAATGAAAATTTTTCGTTTTTAAATTATAGTTAAAATAATATATCAATGAAATACACAAGAATATTTAATTTCAAAATGAAAAATTCAGGTTTTTAAAAAATATTTGTTAATATTTTCGATATTAACGATCAAATTTTTTCCGCTTTAACGATTTTAACTATGCAATTAGTTATAGCCGGTATATTTATAAACTAATCAAAATAATCCGTAAAAAAAATGTCTAAAGTTAAACCATAAAAAGTTAACAGATAATCTTTACTTTGTGTTTCAAAAGTGTCTCAATAGTTACATTCTTTTTTACCTTACAAATATCTATAATCCGATTAAATATTTATAAATACATGTATCGGAATTAGTGTCAACGATGTCGATCGAAATAAATATAGGAGCTGAAGTTGATTCATTAAATCCTTATATGTCTGATCTACATTGTATTTTATGCAGGATTGATTTCTATAAGTATTGATAAATATTAACAATTTTAAATAAAATTATTCCTTGCATTCAATGACATTAAGATTAATGTATTATTTATTGAAAACAATAATAATTAATTACTTAATCGTTGAAAAATAGCACTAATATGTAGGTTAATTTTTTTCCATACATTTTACATTTATTCTACAAACATATGGCATAAAATTTTGAAATATCCTTTAAACGTTTTAAAATATTTAACATCGACGCGATTAATATAAATTTAAAAACAAGAGAGAGAGAGAGAGAGAGAGAGAGAGAGAAGAAAAAACGATCAAAAGGATATAACAAAACCGGCGCGTCGAGATACGGCGCAGTTTGCGAGGTCGATCGCGATAATAATTCAACCAGTATCGGGCGCGCACGCAACTCTCGTTGGAAATAGGACAACCGGTGCAATTAGCAGCTCGACGCTACAGTACACGTATACGCGTTTCGTTGATCACGCGTACTCATTTGCACTCGCCGCGAGATTATACGCGGACGACAGAGAGTAACGTGGAATTAATTCGACCTTAATCGCTTTGCCTCTTCGACTACTAACGTAGCTTTTTTTCTCTCTCTCTCTCCCTCTCCCTCCCTCTTTTTTTTTTTTACTCTCGCATCAAGAAATAAGCGGAGATATATCGTTTCGCTGAATCGTTTTATTTTGTGTTTTGCGATGAAAAAAAAAAAAAAAAAAAAAATTATATTCCCAACTTATGAGATCCGGTTGAAATTTATCGATCTTCAAATGTTTTTGCGTAACTTGATCAATTATGAAAACGAAGCCCGTCTATCTACTTTTTCTTATTTTTATTATCATTTAAATCCAAAAGAATAATCAGAATGTTAGCGAAATGAATTTTAACTTTTTTTTTTTTTTTCTTTTTTTTTTTTTTTTTCTAGAAAGGTAAAAATTATTTTTCGCATCTAATAATTGTAAAAAGTATTTTATCGATTAATTTTTTTGTCGAAATTCATTTTCAGTAAAAATCAATAAAATCAAACTAGATTAAATATTTTAGAATTTTATAAAATTTTTTCGCATACTTCGTTTTAACAAAGCGAATTTTTATTTATACCGCGTGATGCAAACTTGTGAAATTACAAAATTCTTTATGAAATTTAGTGGTTTTTTTTTTTTTTATTGTTCGCAAAATGTCAACTTAAATACTTTAACGATCTAAATGGCATTGTTCGCACTTACTTTACGAACAAAAATAGGACGGTACCTCTTAAAAGAAACGAAAAAAAAAAAAAAAAAAATAGAGAAGATGAATAAAATGCGTCAAAGATTGTACTTCGTAACAAAGAATTTTTATAGAGTGTAAATCATGCGTGCCATATGCATATTATACGAAAGTTCTCGCGGATATATAAACGAGTGTCCGTGGGACAAAAATTACTTAGGTATAAAGACTTTAAAATTTTCCTCGCGCGGAACGTACGTATACGTTTATACGTGGATGGTCATACGTGCACAGCTAACGCAAGAGAGCTTATAGTTGCTGGAGAACGGACGAAAAATTGTTCGTTCGTCGCTCGCGGAATGCTTAAAAAAGGCCGAAAATTGAGTGCTCAATTCTCTCTCTCTCTCTCTCTCTCTCGCTCGCTCGCTCGCTCTTCTCTTTCATCGTCCACTTTTGTGCCGCACGAATTTCTTTCTCTCCGCCCTTTTTATCCTCTTTTATTTATTTATTTATGTTCTTTTTTTCCTTTCACTTTTTCGCACGTCGTCCGTCGCTACCATCTACGCTATACATGTACCACCCGGACAGCATCGCATCCAGACCGTCGGACGAAAGAATTGAAATCGCTCGTTAGCCATAGCAAAGAGAGAGAGAGAGAGAGAGAGAGAGAGATAAAGGGAGAGTACAAAGTATACATATAACTGTTCGTGTGCGTGCAAGGCGTGCTCTATCGCGCCACTCTATATGTATACACATCTGTGTATACGCATGTGTACACACACGTAAACGCGGGAGAACGAACGAGGGTCTTGTCGTGCTCTCATTGGTACGTGTACGTGCGTATAAACGGGCAGATTCTACCTACACACATACGCATACACGCGCATGTAAGCGCAGTAGGAACGACCGTATAAGGATACACATCGAAATAGGGTGTGGAAATCAATTTGATAGAGGAGCGAACGCGTGCCGAATTACCTCTACGTGACGTCCGCCTGTTTCGTCATTTTCCCATTATTAACGACGACGACGACGACGACGACGAGCGCCGTCCCACTTCTCGTGCACGTCTCGCACACGCGTGATATGTGTGTGTGTGTGTCTGTATGCGCTCACCTCGATGCTGCTGCTTCTTCTTCTTTGTGCACGCGCGAATGCGTCGATTTCTACATATACATACTCAATGCCACACACATGCTTACACGCACAAACGCAATTTCTGCGCCCGCCATTTTGTACGTGTACGCGCGCAACACAGGCGAAGTGTGTGTGTGTGTGTGTGTGGAGTACAGAGAAGAGAAAAATAGAAAGAGAAAGAGAGAGAGAGAGAGAGAGAGAGAGAGAGAGAGAGAGAGAACAGCATCATCATCCGGTATGTAGCGTAGCGATGGTATCATTGTGATCCTAGGCACGTACCGATCGCGAGTGAACAATTCAAAGAGGCTATTCGTCGCAATTAAGCTCGACGAGACCACCGAGCACTACTGTACGTCCCTCTCTCTCTCTCTCTCTCTCTATCTATCTATCTATCTATCTACCTCTCCTCTTTTTACCATGATATATACATGTATATATGTATGAATGTGTATGGATAAAATACACGCGTATGCGACGTGAAATTGCAATCGCTAAAACGAGCCGAGATGGAGCAACGATTCGTGCACGGAGGACGCGCCGCGAGCTTGCGCGCACCAGAGGTCGAAGTAATTTTACCCAATTTCTATCCAGAATGATTTTTACTCTCAATGCTGCGCGAAATTTGATTTTTATTTTATGCTTTCCATTTTTATTCTTTCTTCATTTTTTTTTTTTTTTTTTTGTCGATGCGTTTGATGATATATATTTTTTATAGCGCAAATTTGATATGAGAAGAAGATAGACGCGGATGGTAGAAAAAATGATATCATCGGTAATGATAAATTTTTTTAATATTAGAAATATTTTAATTTTTTGTTATATATTTGTAAAAATCAATAAAATAAATATGAAACTTAAGTGTAACTCTTTAAAAGTATATTATTGGAAAATTTAAATTCAAATCATTATGTACAGAGTTTATATTCCGAAAAAATTCTTATTACGGAATAACTTTTTTAATAAAAATTTTTACATTTTTAGTTACTTTGCCAATCAAAATTACAACCTTTTAATTAAAATAAAGTATAGCTACTCGATTAAAGAAATCCGATATGTTTCGAAAAATTGCAATATTATTATGGTAATTGTAAAAATTGCTATTTTTAAAACGAAATAATTTATTAACATTTCAAATGCGATAATAATCTTAACAACTTTGACGAACCGTTTTTAATACTTCATAATACGCTATCCGTCTGGTATACGCGTGAAAGCTTATTATTACACAGTAGCAACTAAAAAAGGGTATAATTAACTGAATAAATAAATGATTGATGAGCATAATAGAAGTGCGCATCTCAATGCACCCGGTCGTAATTAAAATTCACAATTGTGCAAATAATTGCATAAACGAAAAATCTTTGAAAATCTCAAAATAATCGTTTAACCTCCGCTGCATCCGAATGCATTACCAGTTGTTAAGTCGGCAGAGTTAAACAAAAAAATAATAATGTTACTGTATTATTTTAACCAAATAAAATAAGAAAACTGCGATACTGACAATAATTTACGCACAATCACGCACGATATAACTTAACAAGAGCGACGAGCATCACGCGCACGATCATCCGCTCGCTCCAAGTGTACCGAACAATATTCCGTCGCGGCGTCGAAATGAGCGACTTCATTAAAAGTTCTTCGCTCTCCAAAATCCACTCGTGCATAACGTGTACAGATATACATAAATACCCATACTATCTAAGCAAATTTTCACGCATAACTGTATGTATGCGTGTGTGCAGCAATATGTGTATATATAAAACGCACGCGCGATTAATCTTTCGCGCTCGGTATAATCCTTGACGTAACAAGCCCCTAATCTCGACGTAAATCCTACGTGGCCCGTAGCTCGCTTCCCTTGACGGGGATTACAACCTCGAAGCGTATGCCAAATTAACTTTTATCTCCGCGTTCTGTATTTATACCCGAGGAGAGGTAAAATCACTCGTTTGTACATGTCTATATATATATAGGCAGACAAATATTGATAGATGCGTCGTCCTCGGACTATATCCGTGTCGAACGTTTACACGAAAATTCACTCGGAACTAATGCGAAACTAATGCCCGGAGGATTCACCTAAGGCCTTTACGATACTCTCTCTCTCTCTCTCTCTCTCTGTATATGGCTAAAGCGCGTTGCTCGGTTGACACAACAGGTGTTTCAAGTTACGCGACCATCTTCGAACGCTCTATATACATACATATGTATATATATACACATATAAGCGGTTAACACGAAAACCGCGGCTTTCGGGATTTCCTATTATATGTATAGATAGTTCTTGATCTTTCATATCTAGCGAAAGACGTTCGTTCCTTATTGTATATACAGAAGATGATACTTACTCATGGACTAAACTATAGGCGTTTATAAGCCACGAATTTGTCCCTACGTATAAATATCGGCATTAAATAAGAAAAAATAAAAGAAACGTATTGATGTGACGCGAGGATTAAAAAAACATATACGGATTGGATCAATGTAGAAACCAATCGGTGGTTATATACTTTGGTAAAACAAAAAGGGAAAGATTTAAAATCGATGAATCAGCTTTAACAGTGATACTGTCAAAGATTTTAAAATCCAGCGCGTTTTAGTGACGAAGGAAAAGATGAATATTATTTAACGATTCTTTAATGCGACTTATCTGTGCATTGTTAAGAATATTAAAACGTGTTGGCGTTTTATAAACGGATTTTATGAAATTAAAACAAATTTTTTTATTTTTTTTATTTTTTTATTTTTTATTAATAATTTAATATGGCGTGATTGAATTAAAATGATAAATATTTTTATACTAATTTTATAGCAGCTTTGTATCTTTTTTAATTTTATGTTTTTTAATCTTGCATACTTTCGTCGCTATTCTTAAAAACCATATGAATTATTATGTTTTTTACATTGAGCAAATTTGTTACTATTTTTATTGGTTTTAACATTTAAAATTAAATTTTACCGTTGAGATATTAATTTTTTTTTAATAAGCAAAACTTACAATAGTTCAATTCTTTTTTTATACTTTAAATTTACTAGAATGTTAGAATTTTATAAAAATTTGAAACAACGATATTTATGTGTAATTTTTAACATATATAATATAATTTTGTAAATGGAATGAAAATTAAAAAAAAAAACATAAAGTATTTTAAAGTTACAAAAATATAAAGCTTACATAAAAATAATTAGAAAATGAAATTTCAAAAGGTAATAATTTTATAAGCTATTACAGTTATAATAGTTCTTTACTATTAAATTTAATACACTAATACATGTATATTTGCAAATAAAAATGACTTTAACCTAGTTTTAAATAAAAATAAATTTAAAAATTCAATATCATTAATTCACTTTTTACATAAAAGATAAAAAAAACAATACAATATAAATATACAATTTAAAATAGATAATAAATATTTTTCATGCACCATGATATATTTCATACATCTTTTATACAATTAATTAAATTTTTTTAGTAATGTTGTATAAATTTATAATGCGATTGAGTGACACAAAATTGCAAAGTTTTTAAAAGAAGCACATCGCTGAAGATGCGATGAAAGTGGCAGCGAAAAATTCTTAAAGTCGTATATGTATATATCATGCGGGTAGAGGCGCCATATCCGTTTTCTCAATCGCGATCGGGTCGCATCGACGAGGACGCAAAGTATACAAAATAAACCCGAAAGGCTCGTTTATTCGTAGCGAACAAAATGGCGGCATTCCCTACCGGTAGGTATCAAAGGGGCGAGGGTTCCGCCATCCCCATTTCGAGTACGCAAAGCGCTACGTTATGTAATCGTATACCAGCGATGCCTACCACCACCACCACCACCACCATCATCACACCATCAAGATATATCCCGGGGGGTTAGTCTAACCAAGTGCGTAAGAGGGAGTGAGAGAGAGAGAGAGATAGAATCGTTCGCTTTGTCGTTCGGCCATGTGTCGCTAATGCGACGATCCCGTGGGGGGTCATTTCTATTCTATTTCTCTTTAGCCGTACATAACGTATACGTAAACGCGTGTCCGTGTGCCCTCGACAGCACCACACCCCGTCGTCGTAACCCCGGCTCTTTCGTTCCCTCCCCACCCCTCCCTCTCCCGCTTCCTCTTTCTCTCTATACACATATATATATATATATATACCTTCCGCTTATCGTGCTTACGGATATAAACGCATCATGGAGAGACACCCTGCAAGAGAGGGTGTCGGTGCGCACTGCCTACCGTACACCCATTCTACTTCGGCAGATTGACGTAAAATCAATGAACGAAGTCAATGGGTTGTCGCTGCGTTTGTTACGTAGGCCACGGAGACTTTTACCAGTTTCCCCTACTACTACTACTACTACACTTTCTTTGTACGAACTCTGTACACGGAACTGCTGCTGATGCTGCTGCTGCTGTTGAGGGCTAAATCTCGAGTGTTCCACGTTAAGTCCTTCAAGTTAGATATACATGTACGCGTACGTACGCTTACACGAGCACCTTTCGACCGATCTGTTTAACTTTCTTTTATTCCTTTTGTTGTTTAGCTAACTTTCACGCGTTTTGACTTTTTGACGCGTTTACTCGAGCGCTGATTTATATTATACTTAACTTCAACGCGATCTTGACCTAACGGATTTTTCTTTTCTTGTATGTGAACATTTTTGTTTTCTTCTTTAAAGTTACTTGTTTATATTATTTCCTTTCTTTACAGCATTAATCGATATTTTTAATTATACAGTTTTAAAAAAAAATTCACTCTCGATTTTGTTACTCAGTAATGTTACGAAACATCAAATTTTTACAATCTACTCATTCGTACACAACCATTCATACGGGCAAAAAAAAAAAAAAAAAAAAAAAAAAAAAAAAAAAAAAATTCAACGAAATAGGAATTTTCTTTCTTACAGTTAAAACGCGCGTTAATTTTGGCGGTGACGCACAAACGATCACCTCATGAGCTAATGATGACTCTCGCGTATCTTTTCTTTCGCTTGTAACGTACACTTTGCTACTGTGGAACTCTCTCGCTCACTCGCTCCTTCGCTCGATGGGCTCTTGACGATTGGGCGAGAAAGAAATTTATAAATTTTGCCAGTCATTCTCGGTAACAAGGTGCTTTATTCAGAATACCTTACAATTATCAATATGGCTTTTTTTTTTAATTTTTTGTTTTTCTCGAGCGCGCGCCTACTACATTTTTATAAGTATATGGTTTGTTTCTTCTTTGCGCGAGAATTCGTAAAATATTTATCAATATTTTGGTTACCGATACGGAAATCAAATTATTTATTGTTTCTCGCTGCTAAACGTTTGAAATTAATTTATTTACTATTTTGAATTAAGTTGTAACGTTTTTTTTATGTATAAAATATAAAATTTTATGTTACAAATTGAATTAAAAATAGTTATGTATTTAGTGCTCCGAGATTGTATCCTCTTAAACGCGGATTTGTTAAAATTTTATGCAATATTTACATTGTACACGTGTCTAATAACAATTAATATATCTATATAATTGATAATATATCGCAAGCATTAATAACAAAAAACAAATTAACTGTATAAACTCGCGTGCAAAAAGCCAATAGAAACTTAAATTCATGTAATAGGCTAAAAACTATACCATATTTTAAACTTAAATGTATTAATCGATTTCGTATACTTTATTACCGCCGTTTAAAAAACAAAATTTTTCCGCGAACGCGTTAAAAATTTCGAAAATAATTAAAGCTTTTGAAAGTATACGCGAGCCGTTAAATTTAAAACAATGGACCAAAATTTAATTTTGCCATACGGTAAAATAAGTAATAAAAAAAAAAAAAAAAAAATAAATAAAAAAAAAAAACAAAAACAAAAACAGAACAACGAAAACCTTTCGCCGATATTGATTCTAAAAAAGAAATCCTCCATTAAAAAGCGTGGAATTGAACGTCGAAGCCGTTGTGTGTCGAAGAGGAAGCTCGAATTTTTCTCTCTTTCTCCTCGCCCTCTTCATCCCGCGCGTCACTGTCTGCAAAGTCGAACGTCGATAGCGAAACGCGCAGGCAACACACCAGCACCGAAGCGGCCCAAGAGCGCGTCGCGGTGTGTGTATCGCCATGACGACGAGAAAGCAAGCAAGAGAGAGCGAGAGAACAGAGCAGAATGGAGACTCTCATTTGTTTGTCATTTCCTCGGCAAATCGCGGAAACAAAAGAACGAAGCTAGGTGTAGCGACGAAACAAAAAGCAATCGGGCACGGAAAAGCGAGAGAAAGAGAGAGAGAGAGAGAGAGAGAGAGAGAAAGTGACAGAAAGAAAGAGTGAGAGAGTAAAGCCGTTGATAGGATGTTGTACCATATAACAACAACGACGACGACGACGACACAGTTTCACACAAACGACTAACGGCTAAAAGGAAGGAAAAAAAAATCCCGAGCGAAATCCTTGAATTACCTGTTCGGAAAAGAGCATTCTGTCGCCATTTTCCATGTCGTTTCCGCGAGACAACACCTGCACTACCGTGACAAAAAAAAAAAAAAAAAAAAAAGAGAGAAAGAGAAAGAAAAACGTTAACGCCAATGGATCGGACTGCTTAAAGCTTTGGTAATGGAAAATTTCGTGGGATAAAAGATTGACAGTTTATGTGAGGCTAAATTTTGTTTCGGCATCGTATAGAATTTGATATATGGTTGAAAAAATTTTTTTGTTTTATTTCAAATTATCAAAAATTTGGACTAAACTTTAAGCAATTTTTTTTTTTTTTTTTTTTTTTTCTAATAGCGTTAATATTTTAATAATTTGTTTATCTTTAAAACTGCAATCAAATAACATTTGATGGATGAATGATGACATTATAAAGATGTTAATGTAAATTCTTTCTTTAACGAAATAGAGAAGGCCAGACAAAGCGACCATGTACTTTATTTCGCAAATAGATGATAGATGGTATCGAAAATTCTCCCACCGCAGATATAGTTTGTTTATGCTTTTTAACGTAGCTTTTAGAGTTGGTGCGACACTTGAAACTTCAATATCAACAAAATTCGTTAAAAGTCATTTTGGAAGTTTTTTTAAAGCTTCAAGCAAAGCATAAGAAAATGATCTTGGTAACAAGATAACATCAAATTTTTGTGTGTTGTATGTACGTATTTTGACACAATTCATCGTCTAAATACAAAATAAATTTAATTTTTTACATTTATTTAAATAAATAAAATGAATAGGTGCATTATGAACAAAGCGAACACCTTGTTCCCTATTACTACGTTAATCGATGTGATTAAATGATATAGAGACTTGTTAATTTGCACAATTTGAGTAAAAATTCTCAATTCACTTCTAAAAAAATGAGCAAGGGAGCTCCAAAATAAAATTTTATTGTTTAGTTTCTTTTAAGGAATACAAAGAGTTTCTAACCGAGGATTGGTTACAATGCAACGACTGCAGAAATTTAACTTATAACAATTGCACATCGTACAAAAAGTTTCACAGTTATTTTCAATACTTTTTTTAATTGTAAATATTTTTTATTTAATTAACAATTGATTGATGTACTTTTCATTATATGTCAGTTGACCACTCAAATTTTTTTTGCTGTTTAAACTATTTTTTATTCATTTTTTCTTAAAACGCCTGCATAGTCTGGATCTTCCCTAACACATTTAACATTAAATATTTAACATCGGTACGATAAATGAGATCTAAAACTGTGAAGTATTTGACAATCGAATAAATATTATACGGAATAAATCTTAAATAAGATAAATGCTGTACACATCATAATTAAGATACCTTTTTTTTTCATGTAATAAACTATTTTTAATCAATTGATAAAGCATCTCTTATTGTAAACAAACGCAGAAGCATTTTAAGCATTACAACAAAAAAAAAAAAAAAAAAAAAAAGAAAAAGAAAAAAGAAAAAAACACATGAAAAAGAAATTAATAATGCATCGTTTCTTTTTATAATTTTGAATGTCAAAAGTATTCGATAAGTAATTTCTTCCGTATAAATCACTACGTGAAATAACTACCCGATATTTCACTATGGGTCCCCGTAATAAAGTTATACTCGGAGCCCGTTAGACCTTTAGAAAGAGAAAATGAAAGGAGAGATAACGTTAAGGGAGAGTCGTCGAAGCGAACTCGAGCCGGGGGTAGGTACGCGAGATTCCCTAAAGTACTCGCACCCAATTGACTCCGCCATATTGAGTTTGCTTCTATGGGTTGTCGAATCCACCATACCGTGAGCTAACGGAGGGATTGCGTCGGTGCGTTACGTATGTCCTATGGCAAAGGTCCGTTCTATATCGAAACTTCGCTCCTTTGCTTTTCTTAACGTCGTTACGACGTTTCTACGTGACCAAAATTCTCTTCGATGAGGAAAAAAAACGCAAAGAATGATGTTCACACCCCGTGCGCGAGGTCTCTTTTCATTTTTTTTGTTTTTTTTTTTTTTTGTTTTTTTTTTTTTTTTTTCATTTTTCACCGTTAAAAATATTACCTCGAAATTTCGCAAAAACTACGACCTCACGTGGCGATCTGTTATTTATGTGAGAAAAAAAAAGCATCGATTCATTTATGCATTTCTGAAAATGGAATTTTCATTCAAGAAATTTGTTATTTTTATTGAATATTCTTCTTTGTTTATTTTACTTGATTTTTGTACCATAAAAAAAATTTTAAAAACGAATGCACTCAAAAGTAATCTAATGTATAAATATAATAAATTTAAGAGCACTAATTCAATTTTAAAATATGAACAACTATATTATTAACTGTATTATTAATATTTGTTTTTGAAAAAATTACTAAATTAAGCTAGTTTTCAATAAAAAATATAAAGCAAAATACCTATTCATTATATTTTTTGAAACCAAGCTTTATTTATCTTGAGAAAGTTTTAATAAAATAACCATAAATCGAAAAAATTTTTGCTAATAAAATTAATGTTTTGAAGCGTAAAGAAAGAAAATAAAAAATATTAAAATATATGCACATACAATACGCAAACGAAACCTCGAATACAAATTTAGCGTCTCGAGAGCAACCGCAGCCAGGGCCCACAAAAGCCCGTGCGATCGTTCGCGATATGTATCAAATTATGCTCATAATGGAAAATGGCGGCAACGTAACACCTCTACCAGGTGTTATTCGAGAGAAAAAGAGAGAGAAATAGAGAGAGAGAGAGAGAGAGATTCCAATAGAAGAGACGAGAAAGAGCGAGATCGAGTGAATAAACGAGAAAGATAGATGTAGATAGAGAGAAAGAGAGGGAGAGAGTGAGAAGCTCTCGTTGCGCGACACAATGAAATCATAATGCGTTAGCACCGCACAATAATGGTACTACAATAGATCCGCCCTAAGCGAAAGGTGTTACTTTAATAGGAGTCCGCTTGCACACAACGTCGAGCCGGCATTTCACGCATTTTCCATGATTTTACAAGCGGTATATGTATAGACACATAAGTCTGTGTGTATGCGTATATCCGCCTTCATACAAAGCGCGACTATAATCATATATGTATAAACGTATATCCATGTTGTGTATATATAAATCGCGGATAGTATACGGCATATACTAAATACAACGTATATATTTAGAGTTTTTAAATTTTGTGAGAACCTTATTTTTCCGCAGCTAGACGGAGATACCCAATCTCGGTATTATATTTCCGGTAGGTATTTCGTAGGCATGATATTTTAAAAAATGTTTCTATTAACGCGATCTTATTTGTGAAGAATGCATGTATATGATACTTTTAATGCGTTATGAAATATTAAAAAATAAAAAAAAAAAAAAAAAAAAAAAAAAAAAATTTATTTTTCATGTTAATAAATACTATTAACGTTATTATACATGTAAAGTAATGAAATAAAATAAAGGTTGAATATGCATAAATCAATCTGATGCCTCGAATTTTTTATTTTACATGATGTATTCGTTAAAATAAATACAATGATATTTTATTTAATTTAATAAGCATTTGCTTCAATTTGCTATGAAATTCTTTTGTCTGATGATACACAATTAAAATTTTTATCACCAGTTTAAGAAAAAATTAAGACTCAATATTCAATGGTAATTGGTGTACACTTAATGTTTAATGTATCTAATTTAAATAAAATTGCTCATGGTTATTATAAATTGAAATCTCATCGTGTAAACGTGCATAAAAAAAAATCCACTTACCAAATTTGTGAATTACGCGTAAATGCAACGAATAAAGAATAAATTTTAATCATTATGAAAATAAAAAGTCGAATGTATATATAAGCGTTCGTTATATGATCATTTCTCATTCGCTTACCCGAACTTAGCGTAAAAGTAAAACGCGTACATTTGTACTTTAAGGAAGCATATTGAAGCGTACAAATCAAAATGCAGTCGTTTACGTAAGAGCACTCGAAAGACTAAAGGGCTCTTCGTCGTTACATTGAAGGACTTTAGCAGTGCTCCAGGAATCATTCACTAATTGCGTTCGTGACATAGTCTATGACTAACAAATGTACCTTTTATCGACTCGAAACGAATGAAAATTTAACTTTTTTTTTCCTTTTTTCCATCGTTTTGTTGTTTTTTTTTTTTTTTTTTTTTTTTTTTTCATTTTTCAACCAGGTATAATATTTTTTAAATATTGCAAAAAATTTGGTAACGACGAATGTTTAATTGATATTTCGAATATTATTTTTATGTAATAAATTGATGTTTCTACAATGCAATATAGTTTTTGAAATATTCATTCCTAAATTAATGAGTTATTTATTTTCTTACACATTGACTCATGATAATTTTAGTTAGATAATTTTTTTTTTTTTATGTATAACATTGATAAGATTTGTAATAAAAGACGATGTAAAATTATATGAATAAACGGTATCATTAAAATTTTTTTAATCAAAAGTATCATAAAATATAATGCAGGATATAATGTAATAAATAAATTATAATCTTTTATTTAAATATTTAGAATGAATAAATGCCAGATTACTTTGTTACAATTATTATTTTTAAATCTAAAATTATGCAGTTTAAATAATTAGTTGAATATGTTTGAATTAGATTTAATTTATTGTTGATTTATATTTATAAAATTGATTAATGTAAATTAAAAGTAAATTACCTTAATAAAAAAAATATCAAATATTTTGATACTTTAATTTTCTATCTTATTTATTTTAAGTATCGCTCGAACACTAAAGTACTAGTGATTCAGTTTTTATATTAAAATTAATTTTTTTTTAAATTTATAATCATTTATTGTATAAAAACAATGAAATTTTATGGTTGTTTTTTTTTTTTTTTTTTTTTTTTTTTTACATTAAACAAATTAAATTTTCGATGTAAGAAAAAAAATTAATAATTATCGCACTATTTTTTTTGTTAAAAAATTAATGTTTACAATAATTTATTTCGTTATAAATTTTACAATTGTAAAACGTAACTATTTCTCTTTATTAAAATAGAATGTAAAATGAGCGATAATACAATACAATAATGAATAAATAAATTCTTAAAATTTATTATTAAGTTGAAATGTACAAATCAACTTGAAGGCTTGTCGCCTATTAACATCGATTGTGCTAATGATAGATAATTACAAGATTTATCTTAAGTATCTCATTACGGTCCGACGGCAAGCTATTGGCCATTTGGCAGGCGGTCCTTTGAAAGATTGACAGCTTCGAGTATATTTCTGTAGCCGTCTTTACCTTAAAATTATAAATTTCTACAATTTTCGGATTCCGAACCAAAAAACGTTAATAAACACGTGTTTCCTTTATATTTTTATTTTATTAGTTTTAAACTCATTTTTTTGGCTTTTAAATGATCTTTAAATACTTGTTCACATGAAATAGTTTTGTGATTAAACTAGCGCAATCGAACAAAATACATCTTACGGTTAAAATACATGCAAAAGATTTTATTTGTTTAAATTATATAAAAAAATAATTTCTTTTGCAAAATCCTTGTATACATATTTAATTATATTGATATAATCGAATTTATTGAGATATACAATTTAACATCTCTGTTACTTTTATGCAAATAATATTTTACACAAACTATTACTTTTAATGATAAAAATTTTCACGGTTATATTGAAAAAATGTATTAGAAATTACATTAACAGATAAAAAATATTTTTTCTAATAGAGTATTATTCAAAATTACGCCTTCGTTCCGTAAACTTTTTCGTTAATAAATTTTAAATAAATTAAACCCATATTCATGAAATAGACATTTTTCGTGTAAAATATCTGAATTTATAGTCTTTTATAAAGATTACATGGATAAATCAGATGTAAAAATACTGTACGCTTCATATTTAAAGGTGTAATATGGGTATACGGATTGAATTTTCAATACGATATATTTAATAACATTTAAAAAGAAAATCAAATAACATTGCAAATAAAGCGACATTCCTAAATATTGGCAAAGTGAAATTTTCGCCGAATAGAAGGAGAAACTGTTAAAATATGAAGTTTTAATTAACTCGGAATCTTTCAGCTCCGCGTCACAATGGAGAGACGGCCTTTCAGAAAATACCTCGCAATGGCTGGCACGAGTTACTCGCTATCTTACATTTACGCAAACGTAACATGTACGAAAGCAGGATATATACATACGATATACGTATAGGTATACATATATATATATATATATATATATATATATATATATATATATATATATATATATATATATATATATATATATATATATATAGGAACAATCGTTCTTACATATACACAAAACGAGCGAGATTCGAACATCCACAGACGCATATATACATACGTACAAGTAGGCGAGGATCGAAAGGGGGAAGAGAAGGTGAGGCCGTGTCACTCCTTGTAGATCCCCTTGCGGAAACGCGACGTCTCCATGGTTACAACATTGAAACTCTTCGAGGGGGATGACAAAATGGTGAGAGAAAGAGAGAGAGAGAGAAGCGCGACGCGTTATCCCGCGCATCGTTCGCGCGCGCCAACGACTCTATAATATATAAGCTGGTGAGAATCGAACGCGTATGTACATGTACATATACACACGCATACGTGTATATATGCAGATATACATATACGTGACACGACTACATCGGATAACGCATACGCGTTATACTTTGCCGTGGCTCCGATTTATTAACGAGACATGGGCGCGGCACGAGAGCATCCGAGTGTACCGAAGTAATGAATATCCTGTCTAGGGTTTTCTGTACGTCACATCAAGGGTCCGATACCTTCAATGCTTTTAAGAGATGGCGATCTTTTCCTTTTTTTTTTTTTTTTTTTTTTTTTTCTACTTTTTTTTCAGCTCGCTCTTTGTCAAATGCTTTTTTGTAGATTATTTTTCTTTGTAAGTATAAGAAAATTATTTTGTAGATATAAAGATAAATTATTTGGATTTAAATCAACAAATGAGGCGAAAAAAAATTGTCATCGTCGAAAATTTTTTTAGCCGTTGTGATTGTAATGAGAAACAAAGTTTTATTTTGTTGTATGAATACTTTGAAATGTATCTTTTATAAAATTTTCCTTTTAATATGTATAAAATTTTTAAATTGAATCTACGTTCAACATATATTTAGAATACGTTTTTATGGAAATATTGAAATAAAAGTAATTGTAAAAAAATCTCTATGTGTTAAAAAACTATGAAATAAATTCTTTTATTTTTATAATCATTATTTATAAAAGCAGCGGCTTCAATTGCGTTATCCAGTATGTATTTAGTAATATTATTTTTTTTTTTTTTTTTTTTTTTTCTAATAAAGCAAATAAATAAATAATTTAAGCACCGTTTTTTATGATAATGCGTCGACTTTTGACAAGCTAAAGTTTTAGCAACAAAAGGAAAACATTCGAGAAAAGAGAAATAAAGAAAAATGGCGTACGTAAAAACTACGTATATACATAAAAAAAAAAAAAAGCTATTCGTACTCTATTGCGCAGGATCCGCGTCGTTCTCCACTTTGTGGCGCAGCCGATAAACAAAGGATACCTATAAAGGAGAAAGAGAGAAGCATCTCCGACCAAAATGGCGCTTCTCTCCTTTATCCTGCTTCGTCTCTCTCTCTCTCTCTCTCTCCTCTGCAATCTAATCTTCCGGATGAAGAGAAGATAAAGAGAGAGAGAGAGAGAGAGAAAGAGAGAGACATATAGAATCGACGATATACAACGCTAACGAAGAGAGAAAGAGAACACATCAAACTAATGTGACGAGGAGAAGATAGAGAGGGAAAGGAGAAAGAGAGAGAGAGAGAGAGGGAACGAGGGAAAGATGTGCCCTCGCAGAGAGACACATCGCTCGGATTACGTCCTAACAAGCTCCGCGACGTTCATTTGTCTTATCCGCTGTCGCAAACGCGACAGTCAGCTGCTGAAATGATTAATTCGGGGCGCGCGAGGATGCCGAGGAGCGTCGTGTGCTATCCGTCGCACCTTATTCTCTCGCTTTCTAAGTCTGTACACACATATACGGCTATGTATATGTATTGTAAATGTATACATATGTATATACATATATAGACGTATGTAAGGACAGCTCGCGAACGCGGAAGACTATTTCGCTGCTGTAAACTGGAGCTTAAAATTTATTGATCACGTCTCGTATCTCTGCCTCGATATTTCTTACTATTTCGTTACGTTAATTATTTAACATTTATTAATAGTATTCGTTAATTTTTTTTTAATACGCATATTGATATTGAAATAAAAAGGAATAATTTATGCAAATGTTTTTCAATCGCCTTTGCCGTACGTTTAATTTAGTAAAAAATTAAGAAAAAAAAGTAACGAAGCCGATGTTTATATATGTAAACATCGCTTTCTATATAAATGTCGACAATATTTGCAACACGTTAGATTTGCAATCTCGTCTGTCTCGGCTTATCTTTATCTACTTTGTTTCGTTGCGGTGCGATTAAGCCCGAGACATCGCACGTACAAACATAATTAACGAGGGTAGGCAGTTTACTGTATACATATATACGTAACGTCTATACAAACTGTGCTTGCATCCGTGACGAAATGAACGCTAACTAAACATGGGGGAATATGAGGAAATTTGCCTTTTCCTTTGAAACATTGCTGATGCGTCAGAATCGGCTTACGAGCTGTAACAATTTGTAATTTAGTATTTTATATTTACTGATAAAAGTTGTAATTTGCATATTTTAATATATAAATCGGTTACTAATTACCGGATGACAAAAAAAATTTTTTAAATTAAAATTTTTAAAACTCACTAGTGGCTTTTTCTAATAATTTTAAACATTTGTAAAATAATACTTTTAATGAAAATACTTTATAATTTTAATGTAAATAGATATTAAATTAACTTTATTACTTTTTTTTTTTTATAATAAATATTATAAAAATAATTGATTGATAAATATTATTTCATGATTCATATTGCGTAGTAATAGTATATAATACATACATTATAAAAACTAATTTATTTTCAAAATAATATTTTTTCAACTAAAATAACGTATCTTAAATAAAATTATTAATTATCCACTTAAATCATTTAAAAAGATTCAAATTAATTAATAATAATATCAAGGAAACAACTAATGTTATAAAAAAGATATATTTTAAAGCATAATTTTATACAAAATCTCTATTTAATTAAAATTTAAGGTTCTATAATGCCCGATCTTTCTTAAAGTAAATGTTTGCAATTAATCGAAACTTAAAAAATAAAATTAATTATTATGTTTGTTTAACGTATGAATCAAATTATTCGTAATAAATGATATCTTTGTAAAAATGAATAAATTACATTATTTATTTATTTTTTTTTTTTTTTCTTTAATAATAAGAAATTCATATATCGTATTAAAAATGTAACAATGAAAAAAAAAAAAAAAAAAAAAAAATTAAAAAAAATTTAATAACTCTAGGCTTTTAAATCTTTAACGCAAAGTTGTCACATGTCGACGGCGTTTAAGCTCGTTCGATCTAGACACTTTATTGCAATCAAGCTACTCTCGGTATCGAACGAGAGACGATTAAAGAGGTCGTTTTAGATTCTGCCGCTTAACTCGTCGAACTTCGATAATTTACTGAGTTTCTTGGCAGATACTTCTGTGAAAGGACAGAAATCGCGCTACTTCGAATTGAATCAACTGCATCGAGTCAACGATAAATTTGTGATATCTTAATTTTACTTTTAACGCTTCTGATAATATTACTTTAATGAAACAACAAACTTTATATAATATACATGTATAAGCATACATTGCAATACGTTTTACAATTAAATGTAGATGAGGAATTGCAATGAAAAATAAATGCATAACATTTTTATTAGCTCGTTACACTTTTCATTGCAGTTTCTTTATATTTTAGTTACTATTAATTTGCTTTTTTTAAGACTATATTTCTAAAGCCAATATTAAAATTTTCACTTATTAAGATTGACTTCATTGCTACGTTCTATATATTTCACAAAAGTGTGATTTTTTTTTTTTTTTTTTATTCTCTTTATTGACTCAAAAATAAAAGGATATATGACAAAATTACTTGGCTCATTTCTACAATAGAAAAGCTTGTAAAAGAAACGTTAAAAATATTACCACCGACGATTTGCGATAGAAAAAAAGAAGAAAAAAAAGTAAGTATTTAAGTAAAAAAAAAGTAAGTATCGGCGCACTTTTTACCCGTTGTTAATGTTTTCTCGGTAATGGGCAATATTCTCCGACGCCTTCTTTAATTAAACTTTCAAGAATCGCTCAACGAGCTTCGTTTGTACGTCCAGAAAGGCTCGTTGCTCGTCTTCGCGTAAACTTTTAACGAACCTCAACCTATCTCATTATGTATCATTGGCTATACTTCGGTTCGGCTGCTCTCCGCACGATATATACGCTCCCTTATTCGAGGCGCATAAACGACGGCGACGCTCGTTTACACGAGCACACGCGCGCACACACACGCATACGCGCAACGTATAAGCGCAATAAAAGCACCAACGAGTTATAAGCCCACGCGTCATTAGACCCTCGCGCATATAGCGTATTGAATTACGGGTACAAGAAAGAGAGACGAAAAATCTATCTATATAAATATAGAAGAGAGGTAAAGGGAGGCGGTGGCTTTCGAGACGCCACATACTCGTATGCATAGACGAGTGTAGGGAATGCCGAGGGCTCGACCGAAATCAAACGAAGCGAATGTTAAGTCTCTGGTACAAAATGGCCGTCGCTTATATATGTATCCATCCATCAGAGGTTTATCAAGGTAAGAATGCCGAAGGTAAGACGAGCTAACTTGACAAGGCAAATAAATGTTTGAGAACGTTAATTGTTCGATTAACACTAAATTGCCGGAGCAAGTCAATTTGACTTATTTATAATTTTAAAAATCTGCTGAAAATATATATTATATTTTAAAAACAGAATATATATGTTAAAAATGTTTTAAATACAATTCTATTTTAAAGAAACATTATTCAAAACAATTTTTACATATAAATTTTGTTTTTAAAATATATTTTCCGCAGATTTTTTAAATCACAAATGAGTCAAATTGACTTGCTCCGGCAATCTAGTGTTAAAAGGGAATATTTTTTTTAGCCGGTAAACGATGTATCGCAAAATTTTTACCTCTAAGTATCTAAACGAGTAAAAATGTCATTTATAAATGAATTAAACTATCTTTTACTATTATTATAGACTTTATTTGTTCAAAGCGAACAGCTTATGACTGTAATAAATATGTACTTGTAAATTTTTAATTATTCAGATTTAGAAAGTTATCATGTATTGCAAAAAAATTAAAATTTAACAATAATTATTTTTATGTTATGCGATTATTTTGAAATAATTGCTTACTAATGTAACAAAAAAAATATTCATAAAAATAATGTTTGTTTTTTTTTTTTTTTTTTTCTAGATATATACTAAAAAATTCCGCTAAAAAATATAAAAATATTACGTTAGGAGTTTTTCAGAATAAACGTATAATTTTATAATTTTTCTAATAATCTTTATTGAAATTTTTTAAGTAAAATAAATACCATAAAATATAATATTATAATATACAAGTCGAAAAAGTATATGTATATAAGAAAAAAAAAAAAAAAAAAAAAAAAAAAATTTATAGGCACAATAAATGAAGTCGAAAAAATAAAACACGTGTAAGATCATAACGCACCTCGTATAATTCCATCTACGGTCTTCGTATAAAATGAAACCCTCGTACATGTGCGCGCATTCGCTGAGCTTGTATATGTACGCATACGTATAATATACACGTACTATAAAGCGAAAGCGTTTTTCAACGAAAACGCATGCGCGATTCCCGATCGAAGAAGCCCCGCCCGCTTTCCTTTGTTTAATGCGCATTGCGCACCGGAGTCACTGTATTATATCGCGTATACGCCTACGACATGTGCCTTTATAACTCTGGGCCTACGTATTTTCGTACTATCTAGACAGATGGACGATTTGACAGGGAATGAAAATGAAGAAATGAAAAATTGTTTCACTGATTGAAATAAAAGAAGGAGCAAAGTTTCGGAAATAATAAAGATTCGTTATTAAAGAAGTTCTATTTAATTTTTATACGTATGTTGATAAAAAAAGAGTACAATACTTACATTCGTATACGCTATTTTTATAGAATAAATTTTTCGTAGTAATTTTTATGAATTTTTATCATAGCTTTATTAAATGTAATTTTTGAAAAAAAATTAATAATCTCAATTAATTAAATAGTTGTATGCATTATATTAATAAATTGAGACTTCAATAATAATAGTATTTTACATAGAATCCAAACTTAAATAATAACAATGACGTAATGTTTACTTAGTGATACAACTGTAATAATTTTTCACATTTATAATAATTTCATATAAATCATTTGTTTGATATATTATACATTAAATATCTTAATTAAATTATCAATAGTAAGAATAATATCATATGAAAAAAAAAAAAAAAATTTGAAAAGAATCATACGAATAATATTTTGATGTAAGATCGCGATATCGTAATCAAAAATCCCTTTAATTTATAATTTTAATTAATTTTTTTTTTTTTTTTTTTTTTTTTTTTTTTTTAATAAAATATAAATAATTTCTAAATTTATCAAATTTAAAATCAATTGTTTTAAATAATATACTTATATTTATAATATTCAAACAGATATTGTAATGAAAGTTTATTAAAATTATTTTGCATAAAATTTTGAAAATAAAATTAATTTAAACGCGTAGAAATAATAATAAATAATAAAATTAAAATACAACTAAAAAAAGTCTATTTTTTTTTTTTTTTTATAAGAATTTGAAGATTATATTATTAGTTGTGCTTAACATGCAATCCGAAATTTAGAATGTTTAAATCAACTACGTAGACAAAGTTCTAAGATTTCTAAAATTTCTCTAAAGGAGAAATAAGCTTAGAATGGAAAAAAGACGAATTTAATCTTATTTAATTAAATCGATAAAGTTAAACTTGATTTGATATTAGTGTTAATATGTAAAATATTATTATGATTAAAGTTGATCTATAATAATAAAAAATTTATTTTTATGAATAAAATTACGAAATTATATACTGGATTAAAAATACTGGATTATAATTGCAAATTTAAAAGTAAAAAATCATTGCTTTTTTTTTCTACCGTACGTCAGGTGAGTCAATATACCCATAGGAAGGATTATGAGATTATGGATGATTTAGAATCCTCATCGCCGATCTGAGTAATGTATAATGTATAAACGTGAGTGGCTTCCATATCTTGATCATTAACATTTACAAAATCGTAATATTCTTTATTTGTATACCATATGCCTATTGTGAATTATCAAACTTTTGCTTACGTCGAATTTTTTTATTGCAAGTGTTTTTTTTTTTTTTTTTAATAATTCCGATTAACGTTTTCTTTCATTTTGTTTCCTCAAACCATTTTCGTTTAATGTTTTTGTATCAATTTATTATAATAATCTTATGAATAATATTCTTTAAAATATTTAAAATATTTGTTTTAAAATATATAAATTAATATTAACATAAAATAACATTTAATAAATAATATTTATATTTTATCAAAAAATATATTTCAATTTATTCATTACATATTTTTATTAACTTCATCAGTTCATTAAAAAGCTTACTCGATGCTTTATTATTCTTAATTAAAATATTTTTAATCTAAAACACAAAATTAATGATTTAAAACAAATTTACAATTAAATTTATATATAAATATATGTAATTCCGACTATCTTATTTTCATTTCAATTTTATCAATGTTAATAATAAATAGAAAAATTATAATTGTTTCTGTTATAAATTTTTTTTTTTTTCGATGAAAAAATAATTTCGATGTGATTTATTCACTCATTTTTTTTTTTTAAATTTTAGGCCCAATTTTATCTTCAATAATACTACAATACATATACCTATAATTCTGTAATTATTTTTTATAATTATTCTATGTAAAAATTATATCAATATTTATAGAAAATAATCGTTTACAAAAATCATTTTTTGCTTCAACTTAACTTGCTTTTCTCAATAAATTTTTTAATTTTTATTATCCGCATAATTTAATCGCAAGTATTGATAAATTTAGATGCTGCTGTACATTGCATAATATACATATGTAACCTTAAATCTATCTCTAAACCGATAGAAGAATTAACTTTATTTAAGAAAAGTAATTTTGATCATTTTAAAGAATAATATTTTTTGACTCAAAAATTTCTGCTCTTAATTTTTAATACATGTATAGAGATATACATTAATAGAAAACCAAGAGTAGAAATTCTTGAGTCAAGAAAATATTTTTCTTTAAAATGATTTTCTCGGTTCAAAATTACTTGTCGTGAACCAAGTTAATTCTTATATCGGTATTATTTAATAATTTCTTTATCTTAATAATTTCTGATTTCATATAAAAATCTATTTCATATAAAAATCTATTAAATAATACAATATTTTCATGTGACGCATTCGTGAAAAATTAAATTTATTATTTTTTATTAATATATTCAAAATTTTCTTATCAATAATTAAATCATTCAAATTAATTTTGAAAAATTAAAATTTTATTTTGAACATGTACCATTCAATACAATGCCCATCGGGATCGAATCAACGACAACTTTGCAGATCTACCATTATTTATAACTGTCGTTAAAAATTTAACATGAGAAATAATATGTACTTTAGATCAACGATTTGAATGATGATTTACGAAAAGAACGATTTAAATTTTTATTTGTTATTAAAATATTGTCGTTAAAATTATATTCTAAGCAGTTGTCTGACAATATGAATAATCTGAATCATGTGGTAGCGTGGCCGAGCGGTCTAAGGCGCTGGTTTAAGGCACCAGTCTCTTCGGAGGCGTGGGTTCGAATCCCACCGCTGCCAAATTTTTTTTTTGCGTTCATCAATGCACATTTTTTTTCTTTGTTTTAAATGTACGTGTACACCGATTTATGAATAAAGATACATAAATATGTTGAACATTTTTATTTTTTATAAAAAATAATTGTATCTGTGTATTTTATTATCGATACTATAAAAATCTAACCTATCGACTCACGGTAACAAACATGAAATTTGCAAATTATCATAGTAAGATAACTTTTATAAATGATTTTTATACTTGCGGATATCTATCTGACCTACTTTTTTCTTGCAAAATTTAGTTTTTTAACTACATCAAAAAATAGTTGTTACTTTAATGAATATTTTTATACAAAAATTTCATTTAAATCGAAGCTTATCAGTTTGCCTTTACTTGCAAAAATTATTAAAAATATTTTTTCAGTTTTTAAATACTTAATTTAAAAAAATGTTTATTATGCAATAAATGGCTTTATTTTTTGTAAATTTAATGACAGTACTTACATGATGAGCATACGGTTTTTAAATATTTTCTGGTTTTAAGTATGCAACAGTACATTTTATAAATAAATTAATACTATTTTTTTAATGATCAAGTTAATATAGCCTTACATCGTTTTTAATTGCTGTCCTTGCAATGCTCTAACTTGAACGATTAAGTTTATTTCAATTTTCTTAAATAATAATTAGTTTTTTTTTTTTTATTATTTAATAAATTACAAACAATATGTATATGTTCTCCATTTTTCATCAACGTAAAAATTTCACTATTCCGCAATTTTTGTCAATAAAATGTAAATGGAAGCCGCTCGTGTATCGAATATAAATCACATCGAGTTTATAAAAATTTCGAGATGAAACGCTGGAGGGACGGATGATTGAAAATAAAAAGTCGTCCAACGACGCAAGAAAAATACAATGAAAGAGACATAGCCCATAAACGAAAATTTCGTTTATATTGCCGTAGGCGAAAAATGTAGCGAACAAGTCGTGCAACGATTAAAAGTATATAAGCGGAAATCCTTCCGAATAGAACAAACGAAATAACATTTTAATCGAATTGACGGAATTGATACACAGTTTGTTCTTCTAACTTTTTTTCAGTATCGCTGTATACAATAGGCTTTCTATTATATAGTCAAATATTTTTATATTTTTTAAATTAATCCTTTGATAAAATTTTTAATTTCCTTCATTGTAAGAATTTTAATATTTTTTATCAATTTACGCACACTGTAATTTATCTAAGTAATTGATGCTTGTATTTTCCTTCTACGTAATAACCATATCGTATAAGTAATTTAAAAAAATATCGGTACAAAGTTAATATTGTTTTTTATACCAATGATATTTTTTCAATATAATCTCTGTTTAATTAAATACACTTATACCAACGCGTAACCACATATTTTTAAACCGTCTTAAAAAAAATTTAAGATGTAGCCGGTTAAAGTAAAACTAAATTCTTAAAACATTAGAAACATTCCTTGAATATGTATTGTATCAATCATTGCATACCAACTCCATTGTATATTCAATTTATTGTATTTCTTTTAATAAAAAATTTCCACTTGTGGTTCCCTTATCCTATTTTATACGAAAAAAAAAAAAAATCTTATTAATTAAAACTTATCCATATAATCTTAACGATTGAATAATTAATTGCGATTTTTATTACTCAGATTTCAAATTCATTGCTGACAATTGGAAAAATAAACAGACTTTGAATCACTTCGATGAAAAATTAAAGTATCTCTTTGTTTTTGTGTTTCTTATTCATCATGTTATGTATTTATACACGTTTTTATAAATTATTGTAACTACAACGGCATAATGTTTTACAACTCAAATAAAAACTTATAATAATCCTAATCGTTAAGCGATGAATAAAATAAAAAATATAATAAAACATCGATTGAAATCATTTACTTGTGTACAGTTTAAAATATTGGAAAAAAATTTGGTATATTATATATATATATATAAAAGCATGAGTAATTGAAACAGCTGTTAGAAAAATGCGCAATATATCTAGTAACATACTTTGTAATAACAATAACATTCTAAACTTTTTGCTGTTCGTACTGCTTTAAAACTTAATTGAAAACAATGTACGCCACGTAATTAAAACGCAATTTTTATAAAATTTTTTATTATTTATTTCAATTAAACTGTTTGCTTTTTTCATACATAATGTATTATACAATTAAATAAAACACTTTTTTTATACTTCGAATTACAAATTACAATTATACTACAATTAGCAATTATTCGTTATCCTTACAATTTTATTTAAATATATATAAATAACGTAGACTCACTAAAATGATTTTAAAAAACCTTCAAAAATCTGTTGAACCCATCAGACTCGTGTTACAAGTAGAACACGTAACGGAGTTTCGAATGAGAAAAACGACGACAAAGCTAAGTTTCACCATCCAGTCGCTCGAGAGTCTACGTGAGAGTCGAAATTTTCTCAAAATCGAAAAACGTTGCGCCTATATAGATAAACAGAAAACGTAGCCCTATCTCGCGCAATCCTTATCATTTTCACGCACACCTTTACGATAAGACAAGAGCCTAGGCAAGAGATAGTCACGCGCTAACAAACGCTAAGTACAAACTGTAAATCCATCGTAAGTAAAAATGAATCTGTATAAGCATCGTTTAAATCGTATAATACCACTATACATATAGTACGAGCTGACTTTGTCGTCGCTGTATAGACTCATATTTAATCTCGATCTCTTTTTCACTCCTTCCCTCTCCTACTTTATCCAACTATTTTTTTCATTTCCCAACGTGACGCCGAATCTCTCTCTCTCTCTCTCTCTCTCTCTCTTTCCTTCGGCTCGCGTATAGGAAAATACTAAACTCGGGATCTCAGTCGGGGTCGGTAACGCTTCGGAGCTAAATGCGCGTTACATCTATACAGCGCGCGTACACGTGATCCGGTGTACGTGTACGAGAACGCATTTTCTTTTTCGGAAAATAAATTAAAATTTCGTTGCGCCGGAGAAAATAAAAAATAATTTCGCGTGAATATAACGAATGTATAAAGTACTCGCGAGCGGTCGATGTCGAGTTTTTAATTTTGTTTAAATAGCTCGCAAGGAACTTTGAGTTTTCTAGACATCGATCGATGGTGAATTAAAATTGAAGCTTAAACTGCAAGACGAATGATACATATACCGATCAGACGTTGAGTTCATGCTCGAGTGTTTAGATTATGTAAGATAGGCTTACTTTACGATCATCGGCGCTCATACCCACACGTATGAATTTCTTATCACAACAGTGTGTATAAGCGAACGGGAAAATAAATTATTTATTTTTTTTCTCAAACAAGTGCGCGCGACAATGATGTCGCTAGTGAGTGCGATTTATTTAGACAAATTATAAGGAATAACCGTAATGATTCGATCGCGCGATGACCGGTGAGAGAAGTCCTTGCGTTTTCGTTGATTTTTAATACGGATATCATATATCGATCTTAATACACCCACACACATATATATATATATATATACATATATATATATATATTAAGATAAAATGGAGATGAAGATTGTGCAAGTGTCATTTTACGAATGTGTCAAACTTTATTTTTTGGCTCTGGTTTATGGATGGTATTTAGTAATAAGACGTACATTGAAATGGGCTTACAATCCGAAGCAATTTTTTCTTCGACAACAAAGGGATAAACCACCGCCTTGCTTAATCGATAATACGCTTGGAAAGCATTCGTATATTAAGCTTAAGGTAAACTTTCCAAGTATATAGCTTTTAAAAATTTTAAGTGCCATTGCATTTTATTCTTCTCTTTAATCAATTTAATATGATTACTGTAAATTGGTTAAAACGTTTGACAGTTTAATGCAATATAAGCGTATATAATTCATTAAATCGTGAGCGATGATTAAAAACAAATGAAAAATACTTTTTAATTACTAAAAAAAATTTATGGGTTATATTAAATCAAAATTAATACTCCTTGACAGTATGCTTTATTGCACGATATATTAACGGATACAATAGACGTTGAAATATTTACGAACACACTCACGCGATGCATGATAATTTTTTTTTTCAAATTAAGTTATTACAATTAAAAAAATTAGCTGGAGCAAAAACAGAATTGTCTGAAAAAAACATTCGGATACTTGAATTTGACCTCCGATAACGTATGTACAAACTCATACACATGAAATTTGGTTGCGTTATCGAACATCGAATGATGATGACGTTTACTTATTTTCAATATTATCAGTTTGCGTATTCTAAGGTAGCTAAAAAAAAAAAAAAAAAAAAAAAAAAAAAATCTTTTTGAAGAAAAAATAAATAAATATATAAAACAAAATAAAAATTATTGATATTACTTATACAAAATTATTAAGTGGCTTAACGTTATTAAAAAAACTTGAAGAAAAAAAAATTAGTAAAAAGTTCACAACTGCATTTTCCATTGCTATTCAATTTTCATTTATGATTATTAAAAAAAAAAAAAAAAAATACTTTTGAAAATAAAATAAAAAAAAATTACGTTCGAGTCAGCTTATGCATTGAAATATTTTTTTTTTTTCGTGGGCCAACCGTATCCTATATACATCCTAAACTTATGAAAGCAGATAATAAAAGGAAAGACCGGTTTTCATGGTTATTTCAACCGAATACGCTGAATGTTTAGTGATTAGATAGGTCGGCTTTCGAATTCATAGAATTCATTTTCATCGTACTTTTACATAACTTTTATGTAAACGATGTACCTTTTTGTTACAGGGAATAAAATTTCATTATGTGGAAGCTGGAGATAAAGAAAAGCCGCTTTTATTACTTTTACATGGTTTCCCGGACTGTTGGCTCTCGTGGAGAGAACAAATTCCAGTTCTTTCTGAACATTATAAGTAGAGTGTATTTTAGAAAAAAAAAAAAAAAAAAAAAAAAAAAACATTTTATTTGATAATTTTATTTTTATACCGTTTGATTAATTACAAGTGCAGCAAAATGTCATTTTACGATGTGATGCGTTTATTATGCACGTTGCTTACCTTTAAGCATATTGTCTGTTGTTTAATTTCTAAACAATAAAATTTTTAAATCATCGTAGGGTTATTATAAAAATATAACTTAAAAAAAAAAGAAAAGAAATAAAAAAATATATATGATAATTTTTAAATACTATTTCAAATGTTACCAACTGTTACATTCAAAATATTAATAATTTTCTATATTTAAATTTGAATATCGATATTTTTATAATACTATATTTTAATATTAAAATAAGCTCATTAAGATAAGATTTAATTAAAATTATATTAAATATTTTTCACATTCAGTTTAGTCAAAATAAAAAGTTAATTCATACTATTCGCGTGACATTAATTTATTTTCATCGACACTCCAAAATAATTAATAATACTAATTCAAAGTATTAATTTGTATATTATTTTACAGAGTTGTAGCTTTAGATTTGAAAGGTTTTGGCGATAGTGACAAACCTTCAAATAAAAGTTCCTACAAAATCGAAATCCTCATCGACGAATTGAAAGAATTCATTTTTGCTTTGGGATCTAAAAACTGCAGTATAATTGGGCATGATTTAGGTGGACTTTTAGGATGGTACTTAGCCGCGATACACGATGACCTGATAAACAAGTTTATTGCTATTTCTAGTCCGCATCCAAATATTTATTGGACTTGCATGTCCGGTGATAATGTCTTCAGTCGCAGGCAAGTTTAATTTTAATGTTTGCATGCACGTGCTATATTATTTATCAAGCGAAAAATTTAGTCACCATTTGCTATTTCAATTTTAACTTTAATTAATTTTTTGCTTACACTATTTTTATTTAAAATATTTATATTATTTTGATTATAATTAATTTTTTTTTTTTTTTTTTTTTTTTTTTTTCATAAAAAGACATAAATACATGCTCGAAAAAGAAGTCGCCACAACTACGTGTATAATTTATTTCTGTATTTTAAATATTTTTATCAACCAAATAATAGACTATTAATGAATGAAAAAACAAATATGATTTATATAAAAACATGTTTTTTATATTGTTATATTGTTATTAATTAACGCTATTTTAATTAATCCCCGATGTAAAACAAAGGGTTGACTTTACTGTTTGTCTGTGAGAACATAACTACCAAACAATTTAATCAATTTTAAAGCAGATTTTTTTAAATTCAAAGCTAATTTAATCGAGATAATTCTTAGTTTTATTTGATGAAAATCTGTTTAGCTATATAGAAGTTGTATCAGTGAGCTCTTTTCCGAATTGATATGAGAAATTTTTTACTTTTAAAATTTTATGTTATTTAAAAATTAAAGTACTTTAAATAACATAAAATTTAATAAAAATAAGTTTAAAGAATTTTATAAATAAAAAAAATGATGATTAATGTTGATTTAAATAATTTTTAAAAAAAGGTTATTAATGAATATTTATTATGACAATTATAATATTTTTTATTTTATTTGAAACTTCAATGAAAACTTTAAAAAAAAAAAAAAAAAAAACCGACACACATAAAACGGTTCTTTTAAAAGTAGAAAATAATAATTTTAAATTTAAAATTTGAAAATAATAATTTTCAAATTATTATTGATCTTTAAATGTATCGAGGGAACCTTAAGTAAACGATAATTTAAACTAGTTAACATGAAACAAAATAAGTAAACGCAATAAAACTTACATATATTATAAGAACATGTGTGACAATTCCAAAAGAAAAGTCCATGTTATAAATTCCACTTGAATTTAATTTCTTGATTGTTACGTCATTTTATAGATTCGATCTTGTTGATTTTATTCTATTCTTTTTCAATTTAACTAATTTTCTAACTTCTCGTTTTATTTTTTATCCAGCGGTCCTCCGACACATTTAAGGCCCGACAATAATTTGAAACTGTTATCACTTTTTAAAAGATCGTTTTAGGTGACGAAGTTTGTTTTTTATTTTTAATTTAACCCTTAGCGAACGAATGCCGCCATACTCGCGACATTTCATCGTTCTAAAAAAATGCGCTCGTTGGTTAAGGGTTAATCGAGGGGCGCATACGATTTTCAATTTTTTTTATGTCAAATTAAAGCCTAATCTTTCTTCTTTAATTTGGTAAAAAACAATTTTTTCGACATTTTAACCTTTAGCGAACGAATGCCGCCATACTCCCTACTGGTCATCGTTCTAGAAAAATGCACTCGTTCGTTAAGGGTTAAGTCTCTTTTAAAAATATAATTTAACCAAGCTTTTTAATTTTATATCCTCGACAGTTGACTTAATAATTAATATTAATCATTTAAATCTCTTAATTCTCATAAAAATTTTTTAATTTTCAGATGGATACATTTTAGTACACTACCATTTTTACCTGAAATTGATGTTTTGAAAGAAGATCTTTCAATAATTAACGATATATTCAAACATCTACATATAAATGAACGAGAAAATGATTACATGGAAGCTTACAAATACGCTTTTAGTAGAAAAGGTTTGTAAAAACATTAATTTAACATACTACATAATAAAACTTAACGAAATTTAAAAATGAAATAAAATCTTTTTTATTTTTTTTTTTTTTTTTTTTTTTTTATAAAAAGTCATATACATTTTTTTATGAAAGTCAATTTTTCTTTTCGAATGCTTTAAAGTAAAAGTATGAGTAAACAATAATATAACTTGGATATAGTTTAGAAAGTCGAAACATTCAATAATTAAAATTTTAACGCATTTATTTTTAACATTACAATGTAATAAATACGTTTAGAGGACTGGACTGGAGCGATAAATTATTATCGAAATTTACCTTACATAAGACTGGTTCCAAATAACAATCAACAAATAATGACGAGAACGTTGCTGATTGTCGGCAACGCCGATCCTTACATTTCTTTGGAGAATATTGTACAAAGTACGGAGTACGTAGAAAAATTTAACGTCAAAGTCGTGCAAGGCGCTGGCCATTTTCCGCATCAAGAGAAACCGGAATCGGTCAACGAAGCAATTATTAAATTTCTCGTTGGTGAGTTTTTAACGTACTTTATATTTTTATACCAAAAACGAATACAACAATTTATCAATGTCACTTAGATTATTCAACCTACTTTCTTAAATGATAGCGATAAAATTTTTATTTTGCGTTAGTTCTTTTCAAATATTTTCATTACATCAAACCAATGAAAATCTAAAATTTCATTGTGTATTAGTAAATTTGAAGATTTTAATTATAATTTACTAAACTTAGAATCATACCTGTTATAAATTGCTATTATTTAATGCGATCTTTACAAAATAAACAAATAAATTGATTAAATTTAATAATTAAAACTTACATGGTAAATTTAAATAGTTTTAAAAAAGGTTAAAGACTTTTTAAAAAAAATTCTCGTTCAAATAACAGGTAATCCAGTGATCGAAAAAACACCGTCAAAAAGTATTGTGTCTTCGTGGTTAGAATCGTTAAGTAGCACTGTTAAATATGGGAATCAAATGTTCGATGTCGTGCATAAACGAACCAACGGAGTCGTAAACGGCCTACCGAGTAAAGTGCTTTATTTGGGACAGACAAGCACGTAGGGATGAATTTTATTTTATAAAGAATTATATAGTTTTTTTTTTTTGTTTTTTTTTTTTTTTTTTTACATGTATGGAAACTACCGAACAATTTTTTATTCTTTTTACACTTGTGATAGCCAATACTCGCGCTAAATACACTTTAAGAAACGATAATTTTGTTTATTTATATAAATAGATTTGTATAGATTTTAGATTTTAAGTAATAATAATAAAAGTGTCGATGCGATGTGCTTAATGCAGTTTGTACGAGAAATATAAAAGAGAATTTTTCACGCAAATTATGCTAGTTTTTTTTTCGACGAGTCATTAAAAATGATTTTTGACAATTTTTATTGCATATAATGTTTATTGGAAGCGTGTTTAAATATTTCGATATTTTATGTTTCTTGATCGAATTCGTTAAAAGATTTATAATACGATAATTTTTATGAGAAAGTCTATTCATATGCATGCATGTCATTGGAAAACCAATCTTACTTTCATGGACGTTTACGCAATCACTTTAATATGTCTGTAAAGATACATTATTTAGTTTCTACATGTATACTTCATTAGTGCAAATGATTTTATACAAATGGTGAATATATTGTGATAAAAAGACTGTTTGATATGTATAAATGCGTTTATTTAACAATACAATAATTATAATAAAAATTTTCAAATACAAATGTAATCGTATATATTTGTTTTAATAAAATTTAAAACTACCGTAATAAATATGTGTGCGATTTATTTAAAATACTTATGTAAAATATTATTTTCTTCAAACATTATCAAAAAATATATCTTAAGGACTAATTTTTTATACTTATAAATTATAATCAAAATTCAAATATAAAATTAATAGCAATTGTAATAAATATGTAATTGTAATTATTAAGTGGATAGTTAAGCGTTTGAGTTGTTTTTTGCGTTTGTTCTTTTAAAAAATGCCTACTCTAGGGAAGAAAAGGAGTAATTATGCCGCGGGGCATCCTAATCGAAAAAAAAAGAGACAGTTTAGTGGAAATCGATTTACTAATGAGTGCGATACTGAGCAACTGAGCACTTCAGCAAAAAAACTGAAGAGCACTGACTATGATAGTGTGCCTGTAGATGTTTCGGCAAATTACGTGCTCCTGCACTTTTTACACGTTTTTGCAATGGTCAGTACCTTCGTAAAGTGTCAATCGTGCGATGGTGAAATAAAGTTCACGAAGACAAATGGTGCTGGTGTTGCCTTCAAAATTGTGGCTTTGTGCTCGTGCTCAACGCGTTACTGTGATTCCAGTCCAAAAAATCATAAGTGTTACGAAGTTAATCGCGGACTAATGTTAGCTATACGAATGCTGGGTGGTGGATTACAAAACCTCCGACTATTTTGTGCATTGTTGGATATAACATCATCTTTTAGTACTACAATGTATTACGCATTTTTAGATAATTTGCACAGTGCGTCGTATGCCGTTTTCCAACACTTTCAAAGTAAAGCAGTGAAAGAAGAAATAGAGGGAAATGTCGCCGCCGGTAAAGATCCTAGTCTCGTGACCGTGTCAGGTGACGGATCATGGAAGAAACGAGGTTTCTCGTCTTTGTTTGGTTTTGCTACTCTTATTGGCAAAAACACGAGCAAAGTTCTCGACGTCAGCGTAAAATCATCTTTCTGCCAAGCATGTTCCAATTGAAAAAGTAAAATTGGCACGTTTGAATATAATCTATGGAAAGAGAGTCACGCCGAGATATGTTCCGCGAGCCACCATGGTAGTTCCGGGAAAATGGAAGTGGACGCGATAAAAGAAATGTTTTCTCGTTCTGTAGAACTGCTTGGCATCAAGTATGAGTCATGTATCGACGACAAGGACACAAAAACTTTCAAGGCCATTATAAACATGAATCCCTACGACGATCTTATTGTGAAAAAAAAAGAGTGTGTAGGACATGTGCAAAAACGTATGGGCACACGTCTCAGGGCTGTTAAAAAGCAAACGAAGGGTCTTGGAGGTAAAGGCACCGGCAAACTCACCGATAAAGTCATAGCAGATTTGACAATATACTACGGATTGGCCATCCGAAGGCATCCAGAGTCTGCCGAAGATATGAAGAACGCCGTGTGGGCAGTTTTTTATCATAATATCTCCACCGATAAAAAACCACAGCACGAACATTGTCCGGCTGGAAAGGACAGTTGGTGCAAGTGGCGTGTTGCTGAAGCGAACGGTACATTGAAGACGTTCAAGCATAAGCCGCCTCTTGCAGATAACGTGCAAGCAGCGATTAAGCCAGTATTCGAGGCTCTGTCGACAGACGATTTAATGGAACGCTGTACTGGACGAAACACTCAAAATTCCAACGAGTCTGTGAACGCTTGCGTCTGGAAGCTTACTCCGAAACATCTCCACTGCGGTGCCAAGACTGTTGAAATTGCTACGTACACGGCTATTGCTTTATTCAATGAAGGCTACATAGCATTATTAAAAATTATGGACGTTTTGAGGATCTCCGTTAGACTTGAAGCCAATAACTTTGCCCGCGAAGCTGACGCGAAACGCGTTACTACAGCTGAGAGCTCGATGTCCGAAACCGCCAAAGCAGCTGTACTTTCAAAAAAATCAGACAAAACAAGCCTACAGGAGCAGTATGAGCATGAAGAAGGACTAATTTATGGCCCGGGAATTGCCGATTAACCGTAAGGTATGTTATTTTGACGTTAACACAGATTAATCGTTAATCAAATCTTTAAACGCGTTTTTCTCGAAACCACGTTTTTCGAACTGTTGGCCACGATTACTAAAGAAACTACTCGATGGATCGCCTTTTTTTTTTTTTTTTTTTAATTGTTAAAGTATTTATCGGAAAGTGGACTACAATCAAGATGATATATGCATTATTTTTATTTTTAGAGTACTTTAAAGAGTGAAAAAAAACTCAATAATGAAAAAAAAAAATTCAAATGCCCGCCATTTTGTTAATTTTTGATTTTTAGCGATGATTGTAGGTCAGATGCCGACTACACTCATATATTTTATAAAACTTTTTCGATTTTTAATTTTCGTTCATTTTCGCAGGTACTAGAGTGGCCAACAGCGGGCCACCTTTTTTGGAGATGGTCACTTTACGAGGCGTGCCATTAATTACCGTTACGATATTTTGTCATAAAAAAAATTTTTTTTTATA
Source organism: Chalcis sispes (assembly GCA_949987625.1). Lineage (NCBI taxonomy): Eukaryota > Metazoa > Arthropoda > Insecta > Hymenoptera > Chalcididae > Chalcis > Chalcis sispes. Next base: position 58,177,908 of record OX465095.1, read on the forward strand.
CTTTTTATTGTATTAAACAAGTAGCAAACAATTTGAGTTGTTTATTAATTTCCTTCTATGAAAAAAAAAAATTCCAAAAAAAACTGTTGTTTTGGTCAATAAAAAGGTAAACCTTCCCTTAAGTAGATGATGTTTAAAAAAGGAAAAATGAATATATGAATAAATTCATATTGATATAATAATCATAGTAAAAATAATTGTCAGTCTGTATGGCAAACAGGAACGATAATGTGTTGTCTAAAATTATGATTATATAAAAAACTGACAAAATGATTTGATCTTTTGTAAAAATTTATAAAAAAAAAACTTTTATATGTACAAAATTATTCTACGTAGTAGTTTTTCTTGACGTTTTCCTGTTAAACAAAAATCCAAAAAATAAGTGAACATTTTAAATTTGTATTATAAAAAATTATGACGTTAAAAAATTGGGTATCCCATATTTTACTTACTTTCCGAAATTTTCTCCATCCTCTATCGTCTCTGGTAATTCGCAGTTTATCGTTTCTGGCAGTATTAAACATAGAAGAGCTCCGATAATGGGTCCAATGCCAAATAAAAGAGGTGGCAGCCACGGCTGTACATTGCCCTATTTAAATAATTACAAAGTATTTTAATAAAATAATAAAAAAAAAAAAAAAAAACAAAAAAGAAAAAAAACAAAAAAAATTCATTTAAATTACCATTGTAGCAATGTAAGGTGCAATCATACTGCCGACTCTCGCGCAAACGCTACCGGCGCCAATGCCGACATTCCTCACGACCGTCGGGAAAACTTCGCTGCTGTAAAGATAGACGGTCGGAAAGGATATGGACATACCGGCGATACCGATCGCCGCGAGGGTCACGCGTATCGTTGGATGGTTGAACAGCATTATCAGTAGCAGCATTATTCCAGATATGATACTTCCGCCTATCAGGATGCGCAATCTTGAAACACGTGAAATTAGACATAATACGATGACGGTTCCCGGTATCTCGACAGCAGCTATGAAAATATTTATAAATATAAGGACGAGATGTGAAAATTGTATCTGCTGTTTTCTTCATTTTCTATTATGTATCTGCAATTAATCATCTGACATTACTCGTATTATTTCTGCTTTATTTGCAGTTTAATTACACGATCTAAGCAATCTATCTTTCAGTTCATTTAATTTGTATTGAGACATTATTTCCATATTAATTAGCAAGTAATTTATTACGCGATAAATTGATATATTTTTTAAATTCAGTATTAGATGAATGGTAAAAAAATAAAATTGTGATCAAATTTTTATCAAACGTAACATAAAAAAAAAAAAAAGAAAAAAAAAAGAAAAAAAAAGTAAAATTATGTACAAAGTTACTTGAAGTATAAAAATTTTTATGACAATTTACTAATCTAACGATATCGTTCTTTTATCTTTCATCAAATTATATGTATAAATCCTTTATCTTTGATCAAATCATATAAATTTGTAAATATTAATGAACAAATATATATTTTTAAAATATTCATAAAAACATATTTAAATATTTTTCTTATTAAACTGTTACCAAAATTATTGCTAAAATTTTACGTATAGACATCATTTTTCTAAAATGTTTTTATGACGCAAAACCTTATTAAATTATTTATGTTTATTGTCAAATTTTAAGTATATTAAATTAAAAAAAAAAACTGAAAAAAACTGAAAAAAAAAATTTTTTTAAATATTTTTATTTAAAAGCATTACTTTACGTTACGTAATTTTTTACGTTAAAATAATTAAATTAACAAACGATAAACGAAATAAATTACCTGAAACGGCAGTATTGATGAATATATTCCCATCTAGTTGACCCATATATTGAGCCAAGCCAAAAAAGCACATACCGCAAACGAACCAATTGACGCATACGCACAAAGTTTTAACGCGAAGATTCGGCGTCCTAAACAAATGGGTTACGTTATATGTATTTGTTTGTCCGTCATGAGATTTGGGTTGATTGTCGTGGCTATCGATCGCCGCCGTGACATTGCTTAACGGGATTCGGTTCTTCTCCGCGGCTCGCGTGAGAATCTCCTTGGCTTCTCTCGTACGGCCGACCGCCAATAACCATCTTGGTGATTCTGGAACGATCCTGAATATTTTTTTTATTAAAACAATTTCGTATGGTCCAAGGTTTTTTTTTTTTTTTTAAAGAAAATTAACTTTTTCTTCTTCTTCTATTATTTATTTTAATTTTTTTATCGAAAATTTTATTAAAACAGAAACGTGAATTTTTATGATTTATCGTAAAAAATAACAATAATTAAAAATATTTTTCAATTCTGCAATAACCAATTGAAATTTAAAATTTGGCTATGGGAGACGAACTAAAATTGCACCGACGACATGAATATTAATGCAAAGAGGTAAACAGAGGTCTTCAGATAATATTTATAAAAATGTAGCGCTCCGCGTTATAACTTAAGCGTATTCAAGTTTCCATTTACGAGGGAATGGTCAAATGCTGTGCAAATAAAACTCGCGTCTATAATTACTCGGCACAATTTGCAGCGACATGCGTGTATCTTGGATGAAAAAGTTCCTTAAGTCAATGACTCGAGGCGAAGATCGTTTGTATCGCGGTGTCTTTAAGCAAATAATCGTTTCCTTCGTAGCTTCGTTTTTATTTCTTCTTTATTTTTTTTATTCCCGACAATTACTTCGATATAGTTTGAGAAATCTATTTAGTATCAATTATTTATGCATCCGATATTCCTATTAAAGTCCTTTTTTTTTATAAAATTAAATTTTAATAATTATTATTTATGCAGTTACAGTCGATTTACTTATAGAAATATTGCTTGAAAAAAAAAAAAAAAAAATGACCTTTTATTTTTTACTTTACAACAAATAAATTTGAATAACTTTAAATATTGCGTAGAAAGTAAAAATAAGAATACGTTAACACAAACTAGAATAATATGTTTGATTTAAAGACTAAAAATTATATACACGTGTCCCTTACTTACCAGTAATAAGAAAGCAAGAAAATAGGTGGTATCGACACAGCCATTTGAAACCCGTACCATGTTCGTGTCAAATAAGACACTAATGAATTCAACAAAAATCCTAACAAGAAAGGCACATGAAACAAAACCGACAGGGTCGAACGCCACTTTGGTCCCACGATTTCCATAACTAAAAAATAATTATTAAGCCAAACTAAATATAAAACCTGGCTATAAAAATCTTTAAAATTTTTAAATAAAATAAAGAAAAAAAAAAAAAAAAAAAAAAATTTTTCTTAAGTTATTGATTAAATTTAAAAAATTCATACTCACGTAAAACAAAACTAATAAGCATAGTGCCACCGGTCGCTATCGCCGAAATAAATTTAAACGTCAAAAATAATTCGTACCAAGGTGAAAATGCAGTCATAAATCCAATTATCGATTGCAACAATATTGCTATCATCAATGGAATTTTTCGTCCGATCCTAAAATGAAAAAAAAAAAAAAGAAAAAAAAAAAAAAAAAAAAAAGGAGAAAACAAAAAGAAATAAAATACCACAATGTCGCTGGTTTTATCTAGTCGATAGAATTGAAAAAGAAATAATAATTTAAATTTGAATAATGTACCTATCGGACATTGCGCTGAAAACCATGTTACCCACTAAAATTCCAAACATCGTACACGATTGTGCAAAATTAGCTAGTTGTTCTCTTTCGCAAACCAAATTCCACTAAAAAATAGATTGGAATTAAAAAAAAAAAAAAAAAAAAAAAAAAAAACAAACAAAAACAAAATAAACAAAATAAAAGAAACTAATGAATAATTATACGTATTGAAAAAATGAATTTTGCTACATTTGAAACGAAATTACTCAATTTTATAGTTCAATCTTATTTTTACTCTCTTATTGATCAATTACGCAATACTTTTTATTACTTTTTTCACGACAAAGAGAAAATAATTTATATTTTAAAATATGATTTAATTTATATAAATAATTTTATTTAATATTTATTTTATATATTAAAATCTAGCCTCTGCTTTAAAATTTTTGAAAATATTTGAATAAAGAAACGATAAAAAACTTTTATCTATTGTAAACGAAACGATATGTCAATCACGCATTTTTTACATTTATAATTTTAAATATTCTGATAGGTTAATGAGTATATATTTGTTTTAAGCGGTGAAAAAACATTTCCAACCGCCGCTGGTATTAATTTTTAAATCGATATAATAAATCTGACAAACTAATAACTATGAATATATAAAAGACTATGATAAGTAACATATTTCCATGCTATTATCCATTCAATTAGTTGAAAATATTATTATCTGTAGTTAAACTTTGCTGGTAAAATATTTTCTCAATAAACTGATTACGTTGACTGGTCTGAATTAAAAAGTATACATGATCCAGACGAACTTCGTTAGATTAATTTAAATCTATATTGAGTTTTTGACGTCACGTGTAAAGTACAGGAAAAAAAGTGAAAAATAAAAAGAGTTCGATCGATTTAAGTAAATTTTGGCGTCACATATCAGAATTAAACAAAAAAATTTTACTATTTCAATTTTATACAATACAATTAAATTTTATCTAACGCGAATACAACAAATTTTGAAAAAAAAACATTCGAAAATTCCAAAAAAAAAAAAAAAAAAACTTAAAAATTATATAAGAATAATCAAACCTGAGTGACGATCGTCTCCTTAAATACACTTCTATCATAATGAAACTGCGAGCATTTCTCCATCGTCCCGTTACCAACGTCGACGATACATCTTCGGAACATCGTCGCGTTATCGGTCGTATAGGGCGACATGCAGGTGAAATTAACGGGCGGCGCTAAGAAGACTATGGAGAGCTGATGCCAGGCAACGGGAAATTTTACCAAGGACAATGCCACCGCGATTACGATGTGCCAGGGTCCGAGTGTGCCCATCGCCTCTTGGACTAGATCCGCTGCGCCTTTACCTTTTTTTGGTCTCCCTTTAGAATTATTCCGAATGATATTTCGCTCGCGTGCTATTAGTAAGCTTATATTATCCGTACATACGCGTAATTAAAACTTAATCTTAAACCTTCAATTTCAACGAGTTTGCAACATTCGCTTGTATAATTATGTATTTTTAAGTGTGCATAGTTTTCTTCGTGAATTTTCTACGATATAGGAAATAAAATTTTTTTTTTTTTTTTTTAAATCATTATCGAGTGTATGCTATGTCGAATTTTGTCACTTTGTCTAAACTAGTTAGTAATTATACTTTAAAACGAAAAACTTTTATCATAAATAACAATATGTTTTTATTAAAAAAAAAAAAAAAAAAAAAAAAAAAAAAAAAAAAAACTTACTCTGCTCTATTAAAAAAATTAATCAATTATTTTAAATTATGAATGCATCAAAATAAACTATTATATTACGTTGAAAGAAAAAATTCTCTCTTCTTTTTGCAAAACATGTAAGAAGATACTTTTAATAAACAATTTGTTGACGTGAGCTTTTTGTTGAAAAACTGCTGATACTGCTTTACTTTCTCCAAACGCTAAATACGGTTGAATGTACACATATATACTATATATATAATAAACTGCCGGGAATCGTCGTAAATTGTACACGTGTACGTTCAATGCACAGAATGCATTCATCTTTGCCAATATTCACGGATCTTTTCAAATCATCGCATGCAAATTCTCAAAAATTCACGTTTCTATGCACTTATTTATTTATTTATGTATATATATATATATATATATATATATATATATATATATATATATATATATATATACATGTATATTTATATAGCTACAATGCAATAATATCACATTAACGCGCGAAAGGAGAAAATTTATTGTGTATACGCACTAAATGGCGGAAACCATTAAATTCCATGGCGAAATAAATGAAGAATGCGCGGGTGCGGGCAGTTTGCTTGCGAACGAATTTATCGACGACGAAAATGAAAATTATTTTCCAAAATGATGCTTGCGTAATGCACACATTACTATCATAAATTTCGCAGGTCAAATGCCATTTTATGCAAGGCGTAATGCAGCAATAAGATAGATACAGATGTTTTATTTAATCTGCCGGTGCAATTTTTATGTCAAGATCGATAACGGCTACAGTTTGTCGAAGAGTTAAACTCAACAAACGATTGAAACGTTTCACGTGTGTGCATTTATATAGTAATAATTCGGTTTATTGACACGCACGCAGTTATTAATTTACGCGTATTATTCTAGTTTCTAGTTGAAATACGTTTTCATTTTCAATGCCTTATAAAAGCTATTCTGCTTTTTGTTAACGGCTAATTTATTAAATTAAATTTAGAAAACAAGGCAAAATGAAATCATTATGATGATTATAAAATACATTAAATTTACACTATCCAACTGCCTTATATTTTGAATTTTTCTATATTTTGAATATATCGCACTTGATAATCTTTATTTTTATTCAAATTTTTATAAGCTGCGTACGTCTTTCATTTAGATTAATAATTTCACCACTTGTAGTATTTTAAAATTATTTTTTATTTCATTTTTATAAACTAAAATCACGCGCTTCCTTACTTTATTTTCGAAAACTTGTGATATTGCTTTTTTTTTATAAGTTTAAACACTTTTTTGTTTAAAATATAAAATTCTCTGAAAGACTTTGTTTGAAAAAATAAATAAATAAATAAATAATAATGTAAATAAATAAATAATAACTATTACATTCGTATTTTAAAAATAAATATTGTTTTCTTATTAAGGTTATTATATTTGTGTATATATACTTTTGTTTACAAAATAACGAATATCGGAAATTTTATTTAAATAGTTAATGCTATAATTTAAAACAAAATTCTTCTCAAATAACGGAAAAAGAAAAAATTAATCACAAATTTTTTTTTCATAAATTTCAATGTTACATATTTTAAATTTTTAATCAAAATAAATTTTCCTTCTTTTTTTTTTTTTTTTTTTTTTTATAATTTATTTTTGTACTATGAAACAAAACAAATGGTTAAATTTTAAAATCAGCAGAAACTTAAGATTCAAAACCCCAACGTGATCCCACAGACGAATGATGCAATGCGAGGCATGCGGTCGACGTAAAATTAGATCTCTCGCGATTCTTACGCACGTATCTTCGAACCTTAAAGGGATAATCTCGTATTTAGACTTAAGAGAAACAAAAAAAAAAAAAAAGAAAAAGCAACGTATAAATAAAAAAACAAGAATCGTCCAACTGTCTCTCACCTTTCTTTTCTTCATCTTGCATTTTGAGCTCCTCGATAGACTCATCCTTGGTATTATCTTGCATCTTGGTAAAACAATCGTCAACTTGGCGAGTCTCCAAGTTTAAGAGTGAGACACGCTAGCGACTCGCTCCGAGGAAGATGTTGTTCGTCGAAGGTGTTGTAGTCGACTGAGTAGAGCTTATATATCACACGTAAGCACTACTCCTCGTACAATATCGCCGGCAGCTCGTCGATTTCTTTCTTCGTTCTTCTACTTCTCGAATCCCGCGGCGAAAGAATAAAATGTATTAAAACCGAAGGCACGCGAGCGCTAGTAATTGCCGCCACGGAGAAAGCCAAAACGCACGACACGTGCTCCTTCTCTATTGTAGCTTCTTCTCCTTTCGTTTTTCTCTTTTACTTTTCTTCTATACCCCTTTCCTTCGCGAAATATATGCCGATGAAAGTATAGTGCGGACATTGCTCTGTTCTTTTCAAAATTTCTAAATTATTTATTTTTTTATTCGCGATCTAAGCCGAGTAATTATTCTAAACTTTTTAAATGTCAATACATAATTTATAAAATTCATATATTTAAAGTATTTTTTAGATTATAATATTAAACAAATACGTTATGAAGTCCAATAGATTTTCAATTTTCGAAAGATTTCAGTTTATAAATAAAAATTTATGCATTTTTACATTTAATCGAGTGTATACGTATTTTTTTCTATGCATTTTGATATTAAAATTTTTACTATTAAATAATTACCTATTCTTAATTCTTAATTATTATATATAATAAAATTATTATATATATATATATATATATATATATGGAATGTTAAAATTGAGAGATCTTCAAGATTGTCTTTATCTATATATTATTATGAATGATAATTAGTTTCATCTATTCTTATCGCCCATATAATTCAATACTCATTTAATAATGAAATAACGCTCAAAACGCGCGATAAAATATATTTTGTAAAAAATTTATTACATTTATCTGTAGATTAAATTGCTCGATATTAAGCTATATTTATTTACCTTTTCAAAGTACATAAAAATTAGTAGTACATAAAAATTTTTTAAAAATATTGTATTTACAATCTCAGAATAATCTTAACATTATTTAATTCATTTATAAACATATACAATATTTAATTCCTATAACTATTAAATAGAAAATAGGGTGCTGACTATCTCTAGTAATAAATTTTTTGTTACTTATAAAAACTTGGGTAAAATAAGATTTTAAATTCGTAAATGCGAAATACTGTTTAATTAAAGTTTGATTAAATAATTGCAAATATTTAGCAAGCAATAATAAATAAGTTATCCTACATGAAATATTTCAAAATTTTTAAGAAATAATAATAAATACATCAATAGAATACAGATTAAAAATTATCGAAAAATATTTTTATTATAAAACTTTAAAATTAAAAATTTATAATTTACATTCTAAATAAAACCATGTTACTATATTAGAGTTGACATAAAAATGTTTTTATATTATACATAATTATTATAAATATAGTAACGTTTAATTCACATATCAATATAAAATTTTGTACAAAAGTATATTTTATATACAGTTTTAGTTATCACGAACGAATGCCGCTAATTTGCTAGATGTTGATCGCTTTGGCTGATTGTTTTCATCAGCATTTTCGTCACTTAATTTTCTTTTTTTATTAGTTTCATCGTCTACATCTTTTTTGCTTGTTTCGGCATTATGTTTTTCTTTGAATCTTGAAAAAGCTATTTTCATACGTTGATTATTATCCTGGACATCAGGAAATTCCTCTTCTAATTGTTTTTTATTTTTTTGGTACCAACAAACAAACGATTCGGTTTGTGGGGCTTTGGATTTTTTAGCCTTGGGTGCATTAACTGATATAGGAGTTACTGGTTTTGGTGGTTCTTCAACTTTATCAAGCGCTGCAAGTCCTAAATTATAGGTTTAGATTGCAAAACTTTCATAAAACAATTAAGCATGTTAAATTTTTAATTTTAAGTACCTTTTAACGTAGGAGTATTTCCCTTTTTTAAAAAGGGATTACTTCTTCGACTAAACGTTTGACTGGGAGTTAAAGGTTTAATTTCTATTTCAGGTGTTTTAATAGATGGTGTTAAAATATTCTCTTCTTCCATTTCTTCTTCAATACGATCATTATATATATCTTTTTGCGTTCCAACTTCACGAATAACTTCATCAGGTTCTTTGAGATCAGCGATGGCTTCTAACTTATTAGCTAAAGCACGTCTGTTAATACGCCCTGCGTATTTAATTGCCAATTCCAAAACTTTCTGAGAGGCAATTTGCTGACATAATTCAACTGCACGAAATTCAACATTATTGCGACAAGCAGCCTAATAGAAAAAAAAATTTCTTTAACTTATATATATATATATACAATAAAATTATAAATTATTTAATAAAAATATAATAAACTTGTAAAATTAATGAAACTTCAAAATTAAAAAGTAATTTTAGTTTAATTAAACTGAACAATTTGCGACCAATTTGGAAAAGTTTCAGAGTTTCAGAATATACATTTCAGAAATATTTTTCCAACGAATCGTGCGATGTGGGAAGTAGAAATTTATTCTTAAAAAAAAAAATACGAAGCAAAATATATTAATGTTTCAATTTTAAATATTTTTAAGAATTTACTAGAAAAGAAAAAGATGTTTAAGATAAATTTAGAAACATAGTGGTTATACTATCATTTTGTAATACCTTTGTATTTACTCACTATAGATGTACATAAATAAGATACTTACTGCTATTAATGCTAACACTGCTTGTTTTTCATCAATTGGATTACTTCCTAGCTGCCATAATTTAGATTCATTTTCAGATTTTTCGGTAGCTGCTTCGCAAAGAGGTATAACTAATGGTATTTCAGTTACAATTGGACGCGGCGTTGTTGGAGGATAATGACTTCCTTTACACAATATACACCGTGCAATTCTTTCTGATTCGCTTATTCCAATAATAAAATAGTGATCAAATTTGCCTTTATTCTAAAAAATAATAATTTATAATTATTTGTTTAATCAAGTGCAATGTTTATAAATTGAAATGTATGCGTCATCAGTTAAAAAATAATTTTTTTTAAAGGTTCAATTTTTCCAAAGATTTTTAAACAATTTTAAATTTGATTGTAAATCGAAAATAAATCATTTAATGATTTAATTCTATTTAATTTCTAAAATAAAATTTCAATATGAAAATGTTTAAATTGAGTAATATATATTATTAAAATCTTTAATTAATTTTTAATATACCTGTCTATTTGTATTGCAAGCTACTCTCCATAAAGATGCTTTTCTATCATAAATATTTATTATTCCTTCAGCATCCATAACTACAGGAGAACCAAGATCAGAAAATCCTAGCCACATCAGATTAGATGCTGATGAAAGTGGGACTTGTAAAGTGTGACTTTTTAAACTTGGGCCACAAATTCGTATCCACAATAAACTTAAAATTTGATCTCCAAAAGCTCCTGTAGGTTATAATTTTATTTTTATTTTAAATAAATATAAATACTTTTAAGTAACATAATTATCGTACAAATTTTATTTTTAAGATTTTATTTAATTAATTTAATATTTTAAACATTTTATTTGTTCTTTTTTGTATAAAAATTATTTGTTTGTAAATTTGTAAAGAATAGGTTGATAGTTTACATATTAAAATTTGTTGAAATACAAAATTATTATTCATAATCTACGTTTTTGATAATATTAATAATATGCTAATTATAATATTTAAAAAATGTTACCTATGCTTGAATGGTAAGTGACAGCAAGATTATTTCCATATCCATTCATAGCAACTACTGGTCCAGGTAAACCTATAACTTCTCTTTGAGTACCTCCTGGCATAAATAATCTCAGATTTCTTGCACTTGTAGCAACAGCAACAAAATTACTTCCAGCTGCAATAGCCTGTGTTTCTTCATCATCGGGAAGTTCTACGCTCCATTCTTTGTTTCCAGAACCCCAACCTAATCGTGAAGTAAAAAAAATATATTTTTTTAAATCAAAATAATAAATAATAAATCTATATATTAATTCAAAAATTGTTTTAATAAAACTTATCTTTAGTAATATGGTATAATATTAAATAAAATTATATATTTATAAAAATGAATATTTTTTGTAAAAACTAATTTATTATAAAAAAAAATAATATGCTAAATCATGCTTATCCAACTTATTAAAAAAATACAAAATTTTATTCTTCTTCATACCTTGAAGCGATACTACAACAACTTTGCTTACAGTTTCATCAGAAGTAGATGCTGCAAGGATTAGAGCTTCATTGGATAATGCCGCCATTGTATGGCGTAAATAATTATTAATATGCATAGAATGATGTACACTTATATCATGAAAATTAACTTCTATGTTGCTACTCTCATTATCCTCTGAAGTAAAACACATAACTATTCCCACATCGTTCCATACCTGAGAAATATATATGCAAGATAAAAAATTTTATTGAACTAAACATTTTTTTACATCCTTTAAAATTTTCGTAACTTACCATGTAACGAGATAATAAATGAACTGGAGAAGATCCAGGTTGAAATGGTTCTTGTAAATTTACTTCAGATAAAGGACGCTTCTCTTCAAATGTTTTTTCTGATGCAATATCAGATAAGGTCTTATGATCATCGTCAAGAACAGATGCTTTTATTTTGTTTAATGAAATTAAATCATCGTCACCATCATCATCAGGAATATTATCATCTAATAAAAAATTGTCATCAGTTATATGTCCATTTGTTATAGGTTCATCTAACAAATCATCTAAAGATTTATCCCTTGATACATGCTAAATAAAAGACATTTGGTGTAATAAAAATATTAGATTTTTGAAATTATTATAAATATTAATACCTACAATTTCAATACAACCTAGTTGTCCAAGAGCATCACAAAAAGCAATTTCATTCGATACTTTAGGATGCCAAACTAGGGAAGTGATTTTCGCATTCTGAGGATGTTCCATATAACCAATTAAATTTTTGCTTTCTACATCCCAAACAATAATTTCACCATATACAGAACTAGCTGCTATTAATGTTCCACATTCAGAAAATTTACAAATACTAAGTTCCTAAAATCTCATATAAAAATATTTATAAGTATATTTATAAATTAACAAGTTATTGTATATTATAAACATATACATTTTTTATATCAGCAGCTTTTAATTTAAATGACTCTTTCCATGAAGATCTTTCCACAACTATTATTTCTTTCCCATAAGGATATGCAAGATATTCTCCACTTTTATTATGAAAAGAAGGAATAGCATAAACTTTTGCTGTAAAAAATGAATTACATTTTGGCACAACATTATTCCAAGTATGAATTGATTTTTTTTCTTTGATACTCCATATTCTTATTGTTCCATCACCACTTGAAGATGCCTAATAACATAATAATATAAATTAATCTTTATTTATTATATAAATGTTAAATAAACAACAAATACATACTAAAAACTCTTCTTTTGGATCCAGTGATAATCCTAATATTGGAGCTTCATGACCAATCAATTCAAAATTATCTGATGTTTTAATATTGGTAATTTGAATTCGCATATCACTAAATTCATATTATAAAATTATTAACAAAAAAGTAAATTTTATAAAATATATAAATATAAAATTTTATAAATTTTACCAGGCACCAGAGGCAATCAAATCACTATTTTTTGAAGTAGATAGTGCAGATACAGTGGCAGAAAATCTAGTAACAATTCCTTCTTTTTCAAGATCAGGATGAGTAAGTATCTGTACTGTATTGTTATCATTTCCAACATATAATTTATCTTTCTAATAAAATGAATTAAATTTTAATTTTATAGAAAATTTAATTATAAATATATTTTCAAAATAAAATAAATACTTTTGAAATCACAGCTGTAGCTTGTTCAGAAATACAACTAGCTGATGGATCATCGTCCATCAAATTTACCCAAGCTCGAACATCTCCATCTGTACCACAAGTGACAAGTCCACCTCTAAAATAAAATTAAAAGAAAACAGAAATATAAAAGATCTTAATATTTTCTTAAAAATGTCAAAATATAAATGCTCACTTTTCACCTGTAAAATAACAAACATCAGTATGGCCTTCTGGATGGGCATACCGCATTGGTTTCTTAACAAGTGGCATTCTTAATAAATTCCAAAATTAATACTACGTCTATCAAATCAACAAGTTAATCACATTAAATAAAATTTATAATAGTGTATGGCACAATTTTGGCGCGCAAGTCGAACTCACACATAAACCTATAAACTCTTATAACCATAAAAATATACATCAAAACTTTATATACATTAATTATACTAATTATTATAAAAATTCGTATAAAATCATGTCCACTAATTTCAAAATTCTTTTTACTAATTTAATCAAACTGTATGCAAGCGTAGTAAACTTATATTATCTCCCGCGAATTCTTATAAACAATACGCATGTGCACAATTCTTTTTAAAAATCTATATATATATATACAATAAATTATCTACTGTAATCTTAGATAATGATCTACTTTTTGAATCTTTAGCTTTTCATTTATTATACTTGAGTTTTATTCAATTGTTTCAACATTCATTGGTCACAAGTAACTTTGTACAGATAACAGTTTAGATAGTATCTTTATGAAAATACACGTATATATAAGTAACAATAAATGAAGGTTAGATAAATCCGGTGAAGCGGTTTCTTCCAAGGTATTAGGTTAGCATATTACCGACTCGTTGTTTACAACAACGAGGCGGAAAATGTATTCGATTTGCAAAACTACTCACCCAGCAACGGGAGTGGAACACGCTATCACTTGTAATTTTTTTAATCGTGCGGAAAAATGCCTTGTTGTTGCGGGTGCAAATATTATTCGTGTTTTTCGATTGATACCGGACGTAGATCCAACAAAGAAAGAAAAATTTACAGGTATTTAAATTTTATAAAAAATAAAACTATATTTCATAGATATTTATATCTATTTTTATGACAATTATTTAGTATTAATAATAATCTATCATATTTAACAGAATCACGTCCTCCAAAAATGAGACTCGAATGTCTTGCTCAATATACTTTACATGGAAATATTATGTCAATGCAAGCAGTTCAGTTGATTGGTTCACCTAGAGATTCTCTTCTTTTAAGTTTTAGAGAAGCTAAACTGTCTGTGGTAGAATATGATCCAGAAATTCATAGTCTTAGAACAGTTTCTTTACATTACTTTGAAGAAGAAGAAATCAAAGTGAGCAAATGATTTTTTTTCAATCTATCTGTATTAATTTTATAATTTGCAAATTGTTAAAAATGAATTTTCAATACTATTTTGTTTATAAACTTTAAATTTTTTTTATTTTATTAATTATGAGTTAAGTAAATACTATTCTGTATACAATTTAATTTATTATTACAATAATCATATACTTGTAATTCTAATACGTATTTAACATTATTTAAAATAGGATGGTTGGACAAATCACCATCATGTGCCTATTGTCAGAGTAGATCCTGAGGGAAGATGTGCTGTGATGTTAATATATGGTAGAAAATTGGTTGTCTTACCTTTTCGCAAAGATCCAATTTTAGATGAAGGTGATTTATTAGAAAACACAAAGTCTTCATCAAATAAAACTCCAATTTTGTCATCATATATGATTGTATTGAAAACTTTAGAAGAAAAAATGGATAATATAATTGATTTACAATTCTTGCATGGGTATTATGAACCAACTTTATTGATTCTTTATGAACCAGTAAGAACATTTCCAGGGTAAGAAAATTATAAAAACGTTTTTTATACTTTTTATAATTATAAAGTTAATTGAACAATAATTTATCAATAAAACAATAATTTTCAAAATTTTAGACGAATAGCAGTACGTCAAGATACTTGCGCTATGGTTGCTATATCTCTAAATATTCAACAAAAAGTACACCCTATTATATGGTCTGTTTCAAATTTGCCATTTGATTGCTATCAAGCAGTACCAGTAAAAAAACCTCTTGGAGGAACATTAATAATGGCTATTAATTCTTTAATTTATTTAAATCAAAGTATTCCACCTTATGGGGTATCTTTGAATAGTTTATCTGATACATGTACAAATTTTCCTCTCAGTATGTAATTTTCAAGAAATTTTTTTAGAAATAAATATTAATTTTTTCATGATTCCATTCAAATTTCAGAACCTCAAGACGGAGTTAAAATAAGTTTAGAAAGTTCTCAAGTTGCTTTCATTTCATCAGATCGTTTAGTAATATCTTTAAAAACTGGAGAACTTTATGTTTTATCATTATTTGCAGACAGTATGAGATCTGTTCGAGGTTTTCATTTTGATAAAGCTGCTGCAAGTGTATTGACATCCTGTGTATGTATTTTGAAATAATAAATACACTAAGGCATTATAATTTTATAACAATTTTTTTCTAATAGTCAAATCTAAAATATTTTGAAACTTTTTATTGTTTCAGGTTTGTTTATGTGAAGATAATTATTTATTTCTTGGATCTCGACTTGGCAATTCTCTATTATTAAGATTTACTGAAAAAGAATCAGAAAAAGTAAATGATATTGCAATATTAGAAATATCGTTAAATATTAATAGTGAAGAGCCACCAATAAAAAAAGTAAAGCAAGATTTTTTAGAAGACTGGATGGCATCAGATGTATTAGATATTAAAGATCCTGAAGAATTAGAAGTTTATGGTAGTGAAACACAAACTTCTATTCAAATAACATCTTATAGTTTTGAGGTATAAAACAAATTCTTTTTTAAACATAATATTTCTTTTCATATCATTTGTTTTATTTTTAATTAGGTATGTGATAGTTTATTAAATATTGGTCCTTGTGGAAATATTTCTATGGGTGAACCAGCATTTTTATCAGAAGAATTTTCCAACAATTCAGACCCAGATGTAGAATTGGTGACAACTTCTGGTTATGGTAAAAATGGAGCTCTTTGTGTTCTACAACGATCTATTCGACCTCAAGTAATCATATTTTATAACATTTAAAAACAATATTTATACAATCCATAATAATATTGCATATTTATAAAATGCCTTAAATAATTTACGTACATGTACATGTAGGTCATAACTACATTTGATTTACCTGGATATGAAAATATTTGGACTGTTATTGACTCAACAATCAGTGATAATCGATCAAAAACAGAAACTGAAGGAACACATGGATTCTTAATTTTAACCCAAGATGATTCTACTATGGTAATGTTTTCAAATAATTTTCTTATTTTAACTTTTTTTCAAACAGATTAGTTTTATTTTGATGATGTAAAAATCATACTTACAAGAATATTTATAAAAATATACATACATAATCAAGCAACATAAAATTTGATTTCTAATAATAGATACTTCAAACGGGGCAAGAAATTAATGAAATAGTAGATCAAAGTGGTTTTAGTACACAGAGTACCACAATATTTGCAGGAAATCTTGGTTCAAATCGATACATTATTCAAGTAACAGAAATGGGTATAAGATTATTACAAGGTTTAGAACAGGTAAATATTTAGGTTTAACAAATAGCGTAATAAAAAATTTCATTTTTTCCTTATTCTTAATTTAAAAATTTATTTCAAGATTCAACATATGCCAATGGATTTAGGGTGTCCTATTGTACATGCAAGTTGTGCAGATCCATATGTCACTTTACTTTCTGAAGATGGTCAAGTAATTCTTTTGACATTGAGAGAAGGAAGAGGGATAGCCAGATTACATGCTCAAGCTGTAAATTTATTATTTGTAAGTACATATATGTCTATTAAATTTTTTTTTAATTTTTATTTGTGTCATTTTTAAATCTAAATCCATCTAAAATGTAAAATTTCAAAAAATTAATATTTTTTTTTTTTTTTATTAAATGTTAATAATAATATATGATTAATAAATAATAATATATTGATTTTTATGCACACTAAATCAGCGTCCACAAATAGAAGCTGTATGTGCTTACAGAGATGTTAGTGGCTTTTTCACAACTATTTTACCTGAAGATGTTGATGATGATACATTTGATAATGATAATTCTGATGAACCTCAAATAATAGAAAATGCTGATAATGAAGATGACTTACTATATGGTGATGCAACAGCATTTCAAATGCCAGCTCCACCAGTGGTAAAACCTCAAGAAAATCCTACAAAAAAACCTCCTTGGTAAATTTAATTACTGTAATTCTTTTTTTTTTCTTTTGCTTTTTTTATGTTATCGTATCACATATTTTTAATTATTTACAGGTGGCAACAGTACTTACAAGAAATAAAACCTTCATACTGGCTGTTTGTTTACAGAGACAGCGGAACATTAGAAGTTTATTCATTACCAGAATTACGTTTATCTTATTTAATTAGAAATTTTGGTTTTGGGCAAAATATTTTACATGACAGTATGGAATTCACAACTGTTCAAACTTCACAATCAACTGAACCTGTTAATCCCGAAGTACAGGTAATTTAGTAAAATGAAAAAAAAATTTTTATTTATATATATGAATATTTCAAAAAAACGTATTATTGTATTTCAATACTTAAAACAATAATACTTACAGGTTCGTGAAATAGCAGTAGTTGCTTTAGGACACCATGGAAATAGACCAATGCTATTAGTACGCCTGAATAGTGAATTGCAAATCTATCAAGTATATAGATATCCAAAGGGTTACTTAAAACTGCGTTTTAAAAAAATAGATCATAATTTTATTGTAGGATTTTCAAGGTATTGAAATATTAAATAAATAAAATAATTAATATTATAAAATTATTTAAAATTTTAATTTGATATAGAATAGGGCCGAAAGAAGAAGATATGCCAAATATGAACGATACACGATTATGTATGATAAGATATTTTAGCAACATAGCTGGTTATAATGGTGTATTTATTGGCGGTGACTATCCTCATTGGTTATTTTTAACTGGAAGAGGAGAATTACGAGCTCATCCAATGAGTGTTGATGGACCTGTGAAATCGTTTGCACCATTTAATAACGTTAACTGTCCTCAAGGATTTTTATATTTTAATAGAAAAGTAAAAAAAAAATTTTAATTTCATATTTTCTTATGATAGTTTGATTTTTAAATGAATTTAGAAAATTATCAATATTAATTCAACCTATTTGACAGGATGAATTAAGAATATGTGTTTTACCTACGCACCTATCTTATGATGCTCCTTGGCCAGTAAGAAAAGTTCCTTTGCGTTGTACACCTCATTTTGTAACATATCATCTTGAAAGCAAAACTTACTGTGTAGTAACAAGTATTTCTGAGCCACTTAAAAGTTATTATAAATTTAATGGAGAAGACAAGGTAATTATTATTATCTTTAATCTTTTTTCTGTATTAAAAGTTTAATAATAAATAATTATTATTATTTTTTCGCAGGAATTTACAGAAGAAGAAAGAAATGAAAGGTTTTTATATCCAACCCAAGAGCAATTTAGTATAGTGTTATTTTCGCCAGTTTCTTGGGACACCATTCCAAATACTAAATTTGATTTAGATCAATGGGAGCATGTAACATGCTTAAAAAATGTTTCTTTAGCATATGAAGGAACCAGATCAGGTTTAAAAGGATACATTGTGATAGGAACAAATTATAATTATGGAGAAGATATAACAAGTAGAGGCCGGGTAAATAACAACTTTTTTTCACGTAATATGTACTTATAATATAAATTTTATTTATTTTATTCTTTGCGTAGATATTTATATTTGATATTATTGAAGTTGTACCTGAACCAGGTCAGCCTCTTACCAAAAATAGATTTAAACAAATATATGCAAAAGAACAAAAAGGACCTGTAACTGCCATAACTCAAGTCTCTGGCTTTTTAGTTTCTGCAATTGGTCAAAAGGTACCTAATATTTTTTTAAAGTATTATTATTTTTGAAAATTTTTAACTTATAATTTATAATTTTTTTTAATATAGATTTATATTTGGCAATTAAAAGATAATGATTTAGTAGGCGTTGCATTTATAGACACTCAAATTTACGTGTGTCAGATGCTTAGTATTAAAAGTCTAATTCTTGTTGCTGATGTTTACAAATCTGTAAGCTTATTAAGATTTCAGCAAGAATATAAAACTTTGTCTCTTGTTAGTCGGGTATGATTGAAAAAATTTTTTTATTAACAATATTTAACAACTTGATCAATAATTGTGTCAATAAGTGAAATACTTTATCATTAAAATTTTAATATTTTTTTTAGGATTTTAGAACTACAGAAATCTATGCTATCGAATATTTTATACAAAATAATGAATTGGGATTTATTGTAGCTGATGGTGAAAGCAACATTGCTATATTTTCTTATCAACCAGAATCATCTCAAAGTCTTGGTGGACAAAAATTAATAAGGAAAGCAGATATACATTTAGGACAAAAGATTAATACATTTTTCCGAATAAAATGTAAAACTGCAGATTCAGCTAATACCAATAAACAATTTTCTGGTGCTGATAAAAGACATGTAACTATGTATGGTAAGTCATAGTTAATATACATTTTTAAAAAATTGAGCATTACAATGTGATAAAAAATATTGAAAAATTTGATTGTTTAGCAACATTAGATGGAAGCCTTGGTTATATTCTCCCAGTACCTGAAAAAACATATCGGCGGTTACTTATGCTGCAAAATGTTCTAGTTAGTCATATTTATCATATAGCAGGTCTAAATCCTAAGGCATATAGGTAATTAAATTCTTTTAACATGTAACTAAATATTAAAATTTTTTATTTAAATAATGTTTTGTTTTTAGAACATACAAAAGTTCTGTTAGGATGCAAGGTAATCCTGCAAGAGGAATTATTGATGGGGATTTAGTAAATAAATATCTTGATCTACCTGTAAATGAAAAAGTGGAAATCGCAAAAAAAATTGGAACGGGTCAGCAAGAAATTATAGATGACATGCACGAAATTTACAAACAAACGTCACATTTTTAATACAAATTCGAATATACATAATGACGTTCAATTTTGTATATAATTTTAAATGTACATTGATAAAATAATTCTAAGTAAATCATGTAATTTTATAAACGCAGTTTTTTATTTCATATTTTAATTAACATACACATACGTGTGTATGTATCTGTGTATGCGTAAAATCACATATACGTATAGATTTGTGTTTGCATTTATTTTATTGAGTTTTATATATTTTATTCAACCTACATCTTCAATAATATTTTATACAGTATTTTAAAATTTATAAAATCTAAATGCATGCTAAAAAAAAGGCAAAAAAAAAAGAAAAAGATGATGTTACGGTTTCTGAATCAGAACGTAATTATAATGTATTTACAATTTACACTTTTTTTAAAATTATAAGAATATAATAAAAGTATAATAAAAGTATTGTAAGTATAAGGTTACTAAAAATCGTACAAATAAGTGGGAATATTGTCATAGTAATATTGATCAAATAACACACTTTCATTAAAGTTTAATAAGTATAATATTATTTTGTTTCAAAATATATAATAGTATGCAAATTTAAATCTTTTCTAAATTCTCTATTTAAATATTTGTATCATTTATAATTAATATTTTTTTTATTTCTAAAGTGGAACCTACACAATTGCAAAAAAGACTTATTGAAGCGTTTGATGTATTTGATAATGCTAAAAGTCATCAAGTAGATGTCCGAGAACTGGGAACAATAATAAGATCAGTTGGTAATTATATTTTTTCATTTCGTTAAAAATAATTAATAACTAAACTGTAATCTATCAAAATCATTCAAGGCTGTGTTGTTTCGGAAGCAGAATTGCAAGAAATACAAGTAGAAGTAGAAGACGTCGAAAATAATTGTGTACCCCAAACCCGTTTTGTGGAATATATGTGTAAAGCAATAAGTGAACAAAAGTATGTATAAATGAATTCTACTTAATCTAGATAATAGACGAGTGCAGCTCTTTTTGAGTTAATGCACCTATATTAACTACAATATATATTTATGAAAGCAACTCTCAATGGCATTGTACTGTTTACTCTTAATCTAGGCAATAATTATGACAAATTAATGCAAGGCATTTAATTGCAATATTTTTAAATTATTTTATAGCGTTTAGATATTTTATAACAAAAAAATTAAAAATAATTTTCACAGATAAATGTTTCGTACATATTTATATGACGATATAAAAAATATTTATTTATTAAAATATTTTTAGATACAAACCAGCTGATCCGGAAAATCTATTGAAAGCATTTCAAGTTTTAGATCCTGAAAATCGTGGTTACATTTTAAGAAATGATTTAGAAAAAGCAGTAATGGAAATAGGGGAACCCTTTACTTCACAAGAGGTAAATGAAATGATGTCCGTCGCTTGTGATTCCCAAACTAATAAAATCAATTATGAGCATTACATTAATTTACTAATAGTAAGTATAAGAAAAATTTTTCTATAGAACAGCATTATATAATAAAAATAATACATTTTCAATTAATTAATTTAAATCTGAATAGAAAAAAATTTCCGATGAAAATAATATTTATGCATTATTAACAAAATAATATTTATGCATTATATGAAAAAGAACTTTTACAAGAAAGTGAATCTAAAGAAGTAGTTATTTCAAAAAAACAAAGAAATTCATCTAAAAAGAAATCTTAGTAGTTAATTTTATGTTTCATTACGATGTAAAAATTTTAAATATTTGTTATAAATTTAAAAACAATTTATTAAAATATATTACTTATTTATAAAAATAACATTGTTACAAAATGTTTTTTGTCATTACTTGTATAACAATAACAATTAAAGTTATATAAAAGATAAATTTTATTACAGTTTTGAAAAAATAGGTGGCTCATCTTTTGTTGCTATTGCCGTTGCTGCATTAATAAAATCTTCACTTTGTAACATAACTTGATTTCTCATTAACTGAAAAAAAAAAAAAAATTATTAATTAAAAACTTATAAATTTTTATGCTAAAAATTCAAGTTAATATTGTATTTCTTATAATTTTTAGGTAGAATGAATCAGATGCATACTATATGATTTAAACCTTCTTCAACAGTATGATCTCTTGAATAATTTAAGTTAAGTTTAGTTCCTTGTACAGCTACTGGACTTTTACTTGCAATTTCTTTTGCTGTATTCAAAGCTTTATCTAACAAACTTGATATAAAAAATTATTATTTACATTTATAGTATGACATAAATATTAATGTAAAATATTTTTTAAATTTAAAGACAAACCTTTTTTGATCATTTGCAATGTAATTAACAAAACCAATCTGTAAAGCTTCAGAGGCCATCATTTTTCTGCAAGTATAAGCAAGTTCTTTTATTAAACTATGAGAACCAATAATTTTTGGCAGTCTTTGTAATGTTCCAACATCAGCAGCCATTCCTAAGTCAATTTCTTTTATTTGGAACCATGCATCATTTGAACAATAGCGAATATCAGAAGAACAAATCATATCAACACCTCCTCCAATACATGCTCCATGAATAGCTGCGATTACTGGTTTCGAACACTTGAATTTATTTTAACTTTATAATTATAAACTATATTTATAAAATAATCTTTACTTCAAATAAGATAATATTTATTTTTCTTCTATATTTTAAAATAATAATTTATAGATTAATAAATATATAAATTAAAAGCAAGAGTTTCTAAACTTTCTAAAAAAATTAAACAGATATTATACCTTTTCAATAGCTGTAAATGAATCTTGGTATTGTTTAATTTTCTTTTCTAATACTTTACATTTTCTAGCAACATCAGAAATATCAGCTACTTCTTGAAAGATTGACATAGCATCCATTAAATCTAAACCTGTAATTTAATTTAAATGTAATCACAGATAAATGCTATGTTTTGCTGAAAATTTAATAAAAAGTTGATTATGATTAGAAACTTTTATATACCAGCACAAAAACTTTTTCCAGCTCCTGATAATACTATAACTCTACAGTTAGGTTTGTCAGAAAGTTCGTTGAAGCATTCTTCAATTTCCCTAATTAAAGAGAATTAGATTAAAAAGTTTATTTTTTATTCATTTACATTATTAAATAAAATTTAATAAACATACAGCCACATTGTATTATTAATAGCATTGTATTTATCTGGCCTATTCAGCTGAACATGAACAATTGATGGTAAAGGCTCTGTAACAGCCAGAGTATTGTAATTTTTATTTTTTATTGAAGCTGTAGCCATATTTGTTGTATTTTTTAAACCTAGAATGTATAAAAATGATTTAAGATTTAATATTAATATATATTATTATTCAATAATTACTTGATTCTTTTTTTATTTATCTTACACTATTAATCATAAGTAAAAAATACATCAATCCATATTTATTTTTGTAACTTACTTCTTGTGTATAAAAATCCAAACCTTAAAATATTAGAAATCATAATCTAAACAGAATATATACAGAAATATAATTAATTATATTAATGGGTCTAAATTTATATTAATGTTTTATAATAAATATGAATTGAACCATGTAAGTTAATTTTGGACTTTGTACTGTATGAATTGCAATAATATAAAAAAAGATTCTTTAGAATACAACAGGTTTCATGGTATCAACGAATATGTATATAGATAGGCGTCTAAAAACATGCATACATAATAACCGTTTGTTTCGCATATAAGTTCAAAAACAAATTACAAAATAAAAAAATTCTCTTTAAAATTTTAACAAATAATGGTATTAAATAATAAATGATAAATAAAACCAAAATTATAAATAGTTATTCTTCGGTCAAATCATATATAAATAATTTATATTTTTATATGGATTTTCATAATAAAAATATTTATTTTATGACATTAAAATTGAATTATTTATTTAAATAAAATTTTTAAGAAAAAGTTTTGCCAAAAAATTAAATATTTTTGTCTTTTCAATGCTAATAAGCCGATTTTAATGAAATAAAGTGCAATATATAGGAAATAGGCTCTTAACGTATTCAAATTTTTAGATTCATCAAAATCAGTCCAGTAGTTTTCATGTGCTGCGCGTACAACAGTCAGACCAAATTTCTAAAAATTGTTGATTTGGCTTTATATATATAGTAATGTTTATCAGGAATTAAATATTCTTTAGAAAAATCATATATGTACAAATTTAACCCTTCACAATTTTATTAAATTTAAAATTTAAAATATAAATAATTATCATTAATAATGGCAAAAGATTAAAATTAATCACTGTTAATTATCTTAATATTTTATTTATTAATAAAAAATGCATTAAATTTCAACAAAATCTTGTATTTTAATCCTCGTTTAAAATTTTTTTTTTAAATTTTATAGTAGAGTAATTCTATTTTTTTAAAATAAGTTTTTCTTTTAAACAGAAAATTAGTATCTCGGCTTTAAATTTCACGTCTCTAATATCTGAATACTCCATGCCGTATAATGTTAAACAAAATACATTATTACGTTTAAGATATCATAAATAGCACCTTTATGAAACTTATTTTAAAATAAATTTTAAACAATTTTTATTTATCTATAAGTTGAATTAACAATAATTTATTTTTACAAAAATAAACATTAAATTAAAAGTAAAAATAAAAACTAGTACAATAAAAGTGTATGAATACAGAAAGTATTTTGTAATTTTATGTTTAAAAAGTGTAATTATTGTTTTTTGAAAAAGTAATTTTATTATTTTTATAAGATTTTTATATTATATTAATATAAGTTGAAGATAAGGTTAAAAGCTAATATTACACAACTTGCACTTTTAAGCCTTATGTAAAAAAAATTTAAATTTATGAATGTGCATATTATAAATACAATTTTAGTGTAGATATCTTTGAATTGAAGATTCACTAATAATTTGAAGTACTCTTTATAAAAGAAAAACAATGGTTTTGACTCTATGTTATATCTTTTTACCAGTCATTTTTATTGCTGGTTTTTTAAGAAAATGTAGAGAACATACTTGGGGTAGATGTAAAAATAAAAGTAATTTAGAAGGTCGCGTTTTTATTGTAACTGGTGGAAATTCTGGAATTGGAAAAGAAACTGTTAAAGAACTTGCAAAAAGAAGAGCTACTATTATTTTAGCATGTCGAAATTTGCAAGCTGGAGAAAATACAATTCAAGAAATTAAAAATTTGGCACCTGAAGCCAAAATGGTAAGAATTCACCTGTATTTATTAATAAATAACATTTGAAATTGCAAATATTTTTTATTTTATTTAATATTCAGAAATTTTAACTTACTAAATTCATACCTTACATATAAAAAATTAACTTTAAACATCGTATTTACTTCGTTCTTTTTAGATTCCGATGCAACTTGATCTTGCTTCTTTAGAATCAATAAGACATTTTGTTACAGAAGTTTTAAAAAATTTTCCAGAAATTCATGTATTGATTAACAATGCAGGAGTATACGCACCATTACAAGATAAAAATAAAGATGTTACCAAAGAAGGATTTGAAATACATTTTGGAGTTAATCATTTAGGACATTTTTTATTGACAAATTTATTGTTAGATAAATTAAAAGAATGTGCTCCCAGTAGGTAAAAAAATTTTTTGATTTTAAAATATTACAAAGTAAATATGAAAAATATTATTAACAATAGCGTTAAAAATAATATAATTTTATAAGGATAGATATTTTAGTTTCGGTAATTAATACAATAATAAAAAGTTTTTTTCTAAATTTAAATAAATATTTTTCAATAATAAAAACTCAATGTATTAAAAAATATAAACTTCAATATATAGAGTAATTGATAATTTGCAAATCTTTAAAATGTTACAGTTTTTAGAATTAATTTTAATTTTTATAAAGAAATGGAATATTCACATCTGTATCTAATAAATGAGTATAATACTAAAAAAAATTTAATACATGTAGTGACTGACATTTTTATATATTTTTACTATTTTTAGAGTGGTTATAGTTACATCAAAACTATTAGAATCTGGAGTAATTGATTTTACTAATTTGAATGGAGAAAGAGGTTTACCAGTAAAAGGTCGCATGAATCCTGGTTATTGCAATTCAAAATTAGCAAATGCTTACTTTGGAAGCGAACTTGCAAGAAAAACAGAAAATAGTGGTATTAGTGTTTATATGGTTTGCCCAGGTTTTGCTTACACTGGACTTTTCAGACATGTAAAGAGGAGTTGGTTTCATTACATTTTATTTTCTCCTGTAGCACTGTTGTTTTTACGTACTGCAAATCAAGTAAGCTATTTATAAAAAAAATATATTTTTAAAATTTTAAACTGAAAAGAATTAACATAATTTTTTAAATACATCACTAATAATAATAGTAAATTTTTTTTAAATACTAAAGTTTTTTGACTGTTTGGATTAATTATTATAGTAATTATAATAAATATTAATTCATTTATAAAATATTTTATATATTTTAAAATAGAATGTAAAATAAACATAATTTATTAAATCAAAAATACATATTCTAAAAATTGTTGGTTGCAATATACAAATAAGTAAAAGTACATTCTTTAAAAAATACAAATTTCTAAAATAATGTTAAAAACTTGAAATTTTATGTTATAAAACTGAAATATAATAGTTTCATTTAAAAAAAAATTAAATATAATAATTAATTTTAGTTTTAGAAAATTTTATGCAATATTGTTTTTAGGGTGCTCAAACTGTATTACACTGTGCCACAGATCCTGCTTTATCCAATGAAAATGGAAAAATGTATCGTGATTGTAAAATTTATGTTTCAAAAAAGAAATTGGAACCAGAAATAGCACAAAAATTGTGGGAAGTAAGTGCTAAATTTACAGGTCTAGAAGAATCTTCTATATAATTATATTAATTTAAACAGACATTTGTTAATGTGATGATCTAAAATTCATTAATTTATAAAAGAAAAATATGATGGTTTTAATTTTTTTATTTAAGTTTGAATAATGATGTTTTGTAGAACTAAAATAACTATGAATATTGTCAAGTAAATTATAAAAAAGTAAAAATTGAAAAGTTGCATGACTACGTTAAAATAAGTTCTACTTGCGTAGACATAATATTGCAAAATAATGTTAATAGTTTTGTCAAACTTGACATATGTATATAAAGTGCAAATATCTTTTTTTTAAAGCCACATATATGTTTATTAAATACATGTTCAACATTGGACTAATTTTTTAATAATACTAATTTTTTTTACTTTTAATTTTTAAAGAACTAGAAATTGTTTTAAATTTGGAATTTCTTAGTAAAATGTATATAAATTATATATATATATATATATATATATATATATATATATATATATATATATATATATATATATAACAATTAATCAGTTATTTATTCTTGGTCATTACAATAGTTATTTATTTTTGGTCATTACTGCAGTCTTTATTACCTAAATATTAATAAATGCCAAAAATACTCATTATTTTAGTCAGCAATGGTTTTACATGATTTTTTTTAACAATATTCATTCGAATTATTTCTAACACAAAAGCTAAAGAAATAAAGTGTAATTGCTTATAAGGAATGTTTCCAAAAAAAACTTTAGGAATTTAGTTCTACTTTAACAGAATAAAACTTTAATTTATGACAGTTTCAAAAATTAGTTACACAGAAAGATATGTATTTAATTAAATGAAGATTATATTGAAAAAATGTCTTGTGATTATGAAAATTAATGAAAATTAACAAAAACAAATTATAGTCAAATTTTCATAACTTTGGAACCATTTCTTGTAAATATTGTCATTATTTGGAAAAATTAATAATAAATTAAAACTCCTATAACTTATTTTTTTCAGTTTCTTAAATACCTTTATTTTCAGTAATTTCAGAAAAAAATTACTTTCGTTCTTAAATAAATTATTTAATAATTGAAATTTATAAAAATAATGTGTCCAGATAATAATATGAAATCGTAAATATTATGACAAATTTTTCCTATTTTTCCAAATTAATTTATTATTTATAAAGATATCAGTTTTATTCGCTGCCTTCAAAGCAATTTTTTCTCGACACAATATTCACTTATGCCAACATTCTTTTCATTCGTCAAAACAGTCAGAAAAGTCGCGCTTAAATTTAGCTTGTAACAAAAATCGAGAGTTGTTTTTCCACAATTCTGACAAACGACGCATAACACCTATTATCTTTGATAACAGCGTGTTCTGACGAAAAAAATTCATAATGCAAAACACGACGATAATTTAGGAAAACTTAAGATAACTATAATTTTTGAGCGACTGGCATAACTTTAATTTTTGGCACAATATTTGTCCGACTGTTTCCTGATCGTAGGTAAAGATGTAAATCTCATTTCTCGTAATGATGCGTTTCATGAAAAATTTATAGTGAGAAATCATTGTTCGGTAAACCGAAATATTATTCGCGACGCGCGACGTGTTTATGTTACGCGAAGACGCACCGTGTTTTCGTTTGCACGTAAAAAGGGGGGAACGGGGAGATACGATGAGATTTTTTTCGTTTGTGCTGCTTCGAGTCTTACGTGTTTGCCGCGGAAATGTTCGTTAAAATAAAAACCGATTGCCGTGGGGCAAGAAGGGGCCTGAGACGCGAGCGGTGGGGATCTTTTTCTATTAGACGAATTCGCATGGACTACAGTGGAAATCGTTTAGTAAGGCATCGGATACAAAGGCATATCGCTTATAACGTCTCTTTCTAGATGGTTGTTTGCGCCTGCTATCCTAATAATATTAATATGTATCGGTTACAACAGTATCGTTTAGAACGAAATATCGCCTACAACGTCCACATTTTCTGGCTCCCAGATTGAATTTTATCGGATAAAAAGGCAGCCACGTGCCATTATTACAATTTTCTTCGAATTAGCGAATGTTTTGATGTTCCCACTACAAATTATCTTCTGTTTTGCGTATTGAACTTTGCTCCAGTCTTTTCTTTAGGCCCTGGTCGTGCATATGACCTGCGTGTTTTTCCGTCGTTTGTGAAATTTTTTAAGATAAAGTGTTGTGAAGTATGACGTTTCGTAAAGTGTTCTCAATGGAGGAAAAAGCTCACATCCTATGGCGTTTGGAGGCTGGAGACTCAAACGCTGAAATCACCAAAGACCTAAGGATAAGCCACTCCACTATAACCTCAATCAAGAAAAATCGAGAGGCTATAGAAAATTCGTTTAATGAGGGATGTTCGAGCAATAAAAGGGTTAGATGCAGTACACATGCCGATATCGAAGAAGCACTTTTAGTGTGGTTTAAACAACAAAGCTCAAATAATATCCCAATAAACGGGTCAATTCTACAGAACAAAGCGAATGCATTTGCTCATATGACGGGGAAAGATGTTAAGATTTCGACGGCATGGATACAAAGATTTAGGAAAAGACATAGCATCGTGTTCCAAAAAATTTGTGATGAATCTGAAGCCATTCCCAAGGATGTGACAGACACATGGATAGAAACTGTATTCCCGGAAGTCATTAAAGGGTACGAAGACGACGAAATCTTTAATGCAGATGAGACTGGATTGTTTTTTAAACTAACTCCAGATCGAACGATGAAATTTAAAGGGGAAAAGTGCAGTGGTGGAAAACTATCCAAAGAAAGGATTACAGTTATGGTTGCAGCCAATATGAGCGGTGCAGTAAAAAGGAAACTTTTAGTGGTCGCTAAATACGCAAAGCCAAGGTGCTTCAAAAATGTGAAAGCTTTACCGGTGGTGTACAAGAATAACAAAAATGCATGGATGACGCGAGAATTATTTGCAGATTGGTTAACGGATTGGGACAATGAATTAAAATTGAAAAAGAAAAAAATTCTCCTATATTGATAACTGCCCAGTGCATGATAAAATCTCTTTGAAAGCCATCAAGTTAGTATTTTTACCTCCAAATACTACAGCAATCCCACAGCCGATGGACCAAGGGGTGATGAAGCTACTCAAGACCAATTACAAGAAACAGATTGTTTTAAAATTAATTCATGATCTTGAAAATAATACTACAGAAACAAAACTTAACATGTTAGACGCGATTTTAATGTTGGACAAGGCATGGACTGAAGTTTCGTCTCAAGCGATTGCTAACTGTTTCAAACATGCAAGATGGCAAAGGAACACATCACTATTGAACGACATAGAACGAAGTGAAACCCTAGCCGAATGGGCTGAGAAGCTCGATCTGGGAATTCCAGAGATTACATTCAATGAATTTAAAAGCGTCGATAATAAAGTCTACACATCGACCAATGTAACTGATGAAGAAATCGTAGCTAACGCGATGGCAACAGGTACGGATGTCAAAGTTTCATTTTGATTGCATAAATTTTATACTTTTACTCTTTCAGAGAATTCAACGGTCGAATCTGATCCAGATGAGGCAGAAGAAAACTCTGAAGCTCATGTTGTACCCACCTTGAGCGATGCTTGTGCTGCCTTAGAGACGGTGTCGACTTTTATTACTTTAAACGATATCACAGATGATATCACAAAATCCAATATTTTTATATTGGAAAAAAAATTACAACTAATAAAGCACTCAAGGAAAGCACAGAAAACCATTAATGATTATTTCAAAAAAATATGAAAAATGTGTTCATAAAACATTATGTATTTTAGCCAATACATAACTATATCTATATTTTCAATACATTTTATGTTGTATATATACATATATTCTGTACTTGTTTATTTAATATTTCATTTTTGTTCAATGATTTCGAGATATCGGATAGAAAGTCTATCGGTTACAAAGGCGAAAAAGGTCTGGTCCGTTGGAAGACGT
The DNA here is from genome assembly GCA_949987625.1 of Chalcis sispes. Lineage (NCBI taxonomy): Eukaryota > Metazoa > Arthropoda > Insecta > Hymenoptera > Chalcididae > Chalcis > Chalcis sispes. The sequence continues at coordinate 58,208,929 of OX465095.1, forward strand.
TATAAGCGATTTCCACTGTAGTTAGTATCCTGCGGACCACGGTCGAAGTAGTTTCGCAGATCAAACGCATTCTACGCAATACGCTAATTATTCATCTACATTTACACACACACTCGGAGCTCCGGTCGATCCTCAATACGTTCGGTGAGTGTCGTTGCGGTACCATGATACCGCCACGCAACAATCCGCGTTGATTCAATCGATTGTCTCAACTTTGATGCATCTATATTCGTTCATTGTCGTTCATCCAACACACATAACATACACATACAATCAAACGTGGTTGTAATTCTTCATTTTCGTGGGTTTTATGCCTTAGTGCTTTTTCCCGAGCCAATAAAGGAACGTTTTCTATTGGCTGAAAATCGTTCATGTAATTTTTTATTTTTTACCACATCATCATCCTCATCCTATGAAGAAAACTTGAACTAAAAAAACAGCGCAAAGTAAGCATTGTTTTTCGACGCGACAATCATTTATTTATATACGATAATACGAAATCATTCATTTGAATATGTCAATACGAAATCATTCATTCGAATATGTCAATACGAAATCATTCATTTGCATATGTTAATACGATTTATTGTAGCAAAATATTTACATTAAATTTTATTTAAGAGATCAAATCTCTATTTTGCCGTAAAAAAAATGTTTATAATTGGTACAAAGTTTACGAAGGCAAAGAACGTCTGGAATACGACATAAATTGATGAATAACATGTCAAGAAAATCAAATATATCTGGTGCTTGAAAATCGTTTGTTACACCTACTCTACGTCAGCCTGCAAAATGTACATTTGGCGTAGAGATGGTGTTAGTTATCAATTTATACAGCTAGTTCAAACTTCGTTTGGCTCCAAGGAGATGATTTCTTGAACCTACGAAAACAGCCGAGCAAATATTGTACCAAAGATGAACGAAAATCGACAAAATTATGCGGAAATCGTTCAAAAATTGAAGTCATCGTAACAGTTTTCTTCCGTATGACATATTATGCATTATGAATTTCTTCCGTCAAGACAAATTGTTAATAAATAATTTTATTTGGGTGTTATGGGTACGTGTTTGCCGTAATTGTGGAAAAACATTACTTAAATTTTGCACCACGATAATACATGGTTGCACACTGCACTGATTCTTGGAAATTATTTGATTAAAAATTCTTCCTATATAGCGTTCCAAAATATTCGCTAAATTTAGCAGTATTTGAATTCTGAAAAGATACAAGCCAAAATCGAAGTACTCGATAAATTATTAGCATGTGTCTTGTATCAAGAAAGGATTACTTTGAAGGCAACGAAATTAATTTGGAAGAATAAATAGATTTTTCAAAATATTTACAATTTCAGCTTATTTTAGGACACGGTAGTAAATGAGTTCACTCAAAATGTGACGAATTTTTATTTTTAATGTTTTTTTCAAAATTTTGTTTAGAATTTTTAGATTGTTTTAAATTACATATAAAATAACTTGTATTCTTGGAAGTTATATTTACACATATGATCTTATATTTATTCCGTATGTTTTCAATGATAACTGACTAAAAATTCTGTATTTTTGTAATTGATATTTCCCATTCTGATGTACAATATTAGTATTGTACTGTAAAGAATATTATTATATTTTATCTAGAAAATCTGTTTTAGATCATATAATAATTCTGTAATTATGATTATAATACATAACAGTATTCTTTAGAAATTTTAAAATTATGGTCATAAAAAGTAATTTTTTAATTTACGTGTTAGTAATGAATCAAAATGAGAATTTTCATTGATAAAAAAAAAAATATTTAGATATTTAAAATTATCAAATGAAAAACTTTTGAAAAGTAATATGTTCTAAACATAAACGATAAAAAAGTTACAACTTTTTTTACGTAACGTGTTGCTCAAAAAATTTTTTTCAATCGTGCCTTAAAATCGAAAGTTTCTGTAAACAAAATAATTGTTTAGCAAAAAAATTTTTTTAATTTGTATAAATGTAAAAACATAATTCAGAAAAATGTCATTATTTTACAGCAATTTTATAATTTATTACAGAATTAACAAATTTTTATAAATTTTATTTTATAAATAAATTGAAAAGTAAAATATAATTTTTATACTATTTTTTGAAATATGCTGAAAAGAAACATTTAAGAAAATATGAAAAAATTTGTTCATGGAGTTATAATCAAATGGAATTATTGGGTGTAGCTATATTACTTATGATTAAATTAAAATCAAATTTATTTCATTTTAATTATCAAAATATATTATCAAATTATATTTTTAATTTTAATTCTGTTAAATTTAAACATAATGAAATGTATTTGATAAGTTTTCCAAATTCATTAACAATTGCTCAAAATATTATTGGTGAAGTATTTAAATAAACAATTAAAGCTTTTTTAGAAAACTAGATTAATGTAAATGATTTCATAATTTATTTGTAATAACAGTAGTTACTTACACCAAATATTGTGATGTTTATAATAGTCTTCTGTAATATTACACTACTTCAGTTTTATGCATATGAGCATAAAATACAAATTTTAAATAGATTTTTCACATTTATTAAAACTGAAAATTTAGCACAAAATCATATATACACATAAAAAAATATAATTATGCAAGATAAAAATTAGTTATTCATTATATTTCATTGTGTACTTAATTAAATACATAATATTAACTTTCATTATAATTTTTATGTAGAAACATAACTGCGAATACAACTGTGTAATGTAGGTGTTAATAATTAACTTAAGAGAGACTTGAGTCTGTAATACTTGTGTTTATACATAATATGTACATTTGACTTATTTTAATAAATAAATAAAATTTTTATATTAAATAATGATTTAAACGCTAATTATAACACATAATAATATTTTACAAAAGATAGTTTCATAGGTAAAAATATTACGAAAAATTGAAATACTTTCAATTTAATTATTTATATTTCAATGTGTACATTTTTACAGGCGAGGCCTCATCACTTTAAAACTAGTAGTCTTATTAGCTAAGGCTTCAGTTCGTGCATAAACACTTTCCGAACTTCGTCTTATTGAATCCATATACTCCGTTGATGTGAAATCATTAGATTTCATTTTACTTTGTACTTCACACATATTCGTAGATGTTTCTTTTTCTAACTGAAAATAACAAAATTGATAACCATATTAGTTTAACAATGATACTAAAATCATTTGTTTTAATATAAAAATTTTCATAAATAATAATTGTAACTGTTTTTAACATTTTTAAAATTAAAATTTTTTATTTATAAGAGATGTAACATTAAAAACTTTTAATACATGTTGACAAATTGTTCAAAATCAAAATCTTAAAAAAAAAAAAAAAAAAAAAAACCCATTATGTCATGGTTAGCAATTCTAATTATTATAAAGGTTTAAAAGCATTTCGAATATTACTTGAAATTTTTTTATTAAAAGCTTTTAAAATTTAACAGAATAAAAAATTTACAAAAAATTATTTAAAATCGGTAATTTAGGTTTTCAAAAATTTTAATTTATGAGTTTTATTTGAAAAATTTAATAAGGTTATGAATTTTAAATTGAATATTTTTTATGAAATTAAATTTATTTTAAGCTACAAATAAAATTAATAAATTACATTTCTCATCAAAATTTAAATTTATTTTATTAAAAAAGTTTATTTCTAATAATTCCAAAATAATAACTTCAAATAATTTTATATTTTGAATCACATAAATTACATTTTATTCTTTTTTAATTAAAAACTTTTACCAATGAATCACAGACTGATTTATCCACAAGTTCTTTGGCATTATTTTGTAATTCACTTATATTTTTAGACTTATGAATTTCGTGAATTTCTCTTTGATCTTGCCTGAAAAGATTCTGCTGTCAGACTGGAATAATGAGAAATAAAAAATAAAAGTTTTAACAAAAAAAAAAAAAAAAAAAAAAAAAAAATTATAAGAATGAAATATGAAGTGAATTTTGATATATGATATGAAAAATAAATAAAAAACGAAAATCATTCAAACAAAAAATACCTTGTTTCAGTATCACATGAAACCAAATTTTCTTGCAACAAATGTTCTTTTAAACTATCTTTTGAATTCATTTTTTTACAATCATAATCTAATTTTTCTATGGAATGACTTGAATCAGCATTTTTTTTTAAAAATGTTTCTTGAACACAATATTCTTCTTTTTCTTTTGTATTATATTTTTTTATGGAACCTGCACTTTCAATAACTTGATTTTTAGTTAAATTTTTATCATCTATACAACTTTTTAGATTTTCTTGACTAACAAACACACCATCACAATTATCATCATTCTTATTTGAAAAGTTACCATTAGAACTATCTTCACCATCAACCAAACTGCTACTTAAAGCCATTTCACAACTACTGATTGAATTAGAGCTCCTTTGCCTGATATTGATAGGATTTTCAGTATTATCAGAACTAACCTTTGGCTTTGATACTGACATTGGCACCATTATTTCAATATCACTCTCTATAAGTGTAACGTTATTAATTTCATTATTACAATTGTTGTGAATTCCACTTATTAAATCTCTTGCACTATGAAAAATTTTTTCATTTAATGTTTCATCACTACTTATACTGCACACATTTCTAGGCAATGACAAAGCTGTAGTATTGATTGCACTTTCCTCAGATTTGCATATTCTCTTTGACTGATTATTCAAAAACTGTGATTGTATCATTGGTTGATTTAATCCTTGATCAAGAGATGAACCAAGCAAAGATTTAGTGCCTTTAAAATGACTCATCGATCGCGTAGTCCTATGACATTTTTCAAATAAAATTTTATGAATTGGTGGAGTAGAAGGTACATTGCTTTTACTATTGCCTATGTCAACATCCAATGATGAACCAGAAAAGGTTCTTTTTGAACTATCCAAGCTGTAATTTCAGTAATTTTTTAAATATTTTGAAAATTTATTATGATAAAGGTTATCAGCAAACAATTACATACGTATGATTTGGTTTTACATTGATTAATCCTGAAAGATTTGGTAATGTAGCACGTAAATCAGCAGTGGAAAGGCCACAGTACCATCGAAGTTGTGCTATGTTTTTATTTAAAAGATATACAGCATAATGAAATTGTAATTTATCTTTACTTCTCGCAAATAAAGGAAATCTATAGAAAAAAATTTTTTGTAAAATTTTCCAAGATGACAAAAGAATAAATAAATTTTTCTTACTGCCGATCAGGATCTGGAAGATTTTCATTAATATGATCAATAATTTTACTTCGAGAACCACAATGTATAATAGGATATCTAGTAGGTACATTTAAAAAATTGGCGATCATTTGTGTAGTATGAGCAACAAATCCAAGAGCAACTGCTACTTGAGTATCATTTGAGGAATCTAGTTTTTCACTATCTGGTAAATGTACATCATTTATAACAAATCTATCATCTTGTTCCTATAGAAAAATTAGATATAATAAATATTTAAAATTTTTTACATATTACTTTTTATTAAGTAAATTATACTTGATTAATAGGGTAAATAAAGCTTAATTCTGAAATAAGTTGCCTTCGACGATAAGCAAGGCGAGCAGTTGTTTGAATGTAAGTTTCTCTTGAATCTACATGATTTTGTCGCCACTCATGCAACCTTTCTATATCTTTATTTAATTCTCGATACCTATCCATCAAATCAGATCCTGCAATATAAATAAATTTTATTAACTATAGAAATAAATTAATATTTTATTTTATGCAATAAACCTTGTTTCCAAACACTGTAAAAATATTTATTAAGTTAAAAGAATAAAGTAGAGATTTTTTATATACCATGATCTTGATTTTCTTCCATCAAATCAGAGTGACATTGATTTAACGTTCTAATTTCCCCCATTTTTCTTACCCTCTCTTGTTCTAATAATTTTGTTCGAAATTTAGCTATTTCTAAGTCTTTGCGTATCCTCAAAATTTCTGCTTTTTTCTCTTTGTTTACTTTTTTTGGTTGCAACAATTTATTCAAAGATGATTGAGGATATTTTGGAACTGATAAATTTTCACCAGATGCAATTCTTTCTTTTAAATTTTGTACAGAATCAGTTTGTTGCTTTAATGCTTGCATTTTACTTCTTAAACTACTGAGTTTACCAACAGTGTAACTGTCTCTCACTTCAGAAACATTAACACTCATTACTAGAAACCTTTTAAAATCTTGATCATTGATAAGACAAAATCGTGGTGTAAAAAAGCCACCATGAAGATAAAATACAAGAGAATTATCATGGAGGATGGTTTCTAAATTATTGGGCAATTTTGGTCCTATATGTATTAATCCAGTGAAAGATATACCCCATGTAAACATAGTAACATCTGATGATGGATCTTCTTTTATAGTTCTTTTCCATACTCTTAGAATTATTTCTACAAAAAAAAAATATTTTCATAAAATATAATATTTATAAAATATAAATTTCTATAAAAATAATATATTTTTGTATACTTCTTACTTACCACTTGCATTTGAATGACCTGTACCATGTAACATAGGCACTTCAAGACTTGCCCATCTTGGACAATGATTATCTATTGGTTCACTTGTATACAAAGGAAAAGACATGCTTGTTCTATGAATAGTGTAATAAAACCAACAGATTTCTTGTTTATTATTTGTTTTTAATTTATGTCCAATGATTTGGATTAAACTTCTTAAACGAAGCTGAAATATAAAAAAAATATATTACTTTTGATAGCATAATTTTTATTAATAACATATTATATTGATGAAATAATATTTAAAAAAATAATTTAACAATTTTATATAATCTGCTTCTGCTAATAAATATAACTAAAATTGATATCGATAATGTGGAATTAAAATAAAATTTTCTTAAACAATTTAAGTTTTTTCATAAAATAAAAGTATTTTATAAATGTATGTGTAAATAAATTATATTAAAAAAATAAATAATGCTAAATTTTTCATCAATATAAATATATTGTTTGAAAAATATGGTTACAGAAATATTAAATATGAATACAATTAAGTATAATAAAATAGTTTAATCACCTGTTGTGTAGCAAATGGCAGCCAAATTTTATATCTTGGAGCATCACGAGGCTGCAATGTAAGATCCAACTCCTTAACACAACATCTCGTGTCTGACTGCTCCATGGTTTTTACACATTATTTTTACACTTAAAATCAAAATCTAATTGTCCATAAAAAAATATTTCACTAACTTTAAACAATTAATCATTTATCTAACATTTAAGGTTATAAACACACATACTAATATAATATACAGATTTTCATTCAATCAAAAGTTTTTTTAAGGCCCCTTTGCTTTTTTCACATTCTAATGGCAGAAGTTCAAGCTGGAAAAGTAAATTTAATATATAAAAAAAATATAAAACTTTATCATTTTATATCACATTAAACATCTTGCCTACATCAATAATTAATAATTTTGAGTGAATGAGTAATTCAGTGAACTCAAACATGGAACACTTTAATTTTCGTTCGATGAAGAAGAAAACACGCCAATTGAACAAAGTCAAAAGATTGACAATTCGTTGTTGATGCAGAAGACACGATTTTAACTGACATGCGGAAAAAAAAGAGCAAGAGAGATAGAAAAAAGAAAGTATATGTTCAAAAGAGCCGGTGTTATACACGTCTTTACCCACATATATAAATAAATTCTATTTTGAAAGCTTGAAGTGGGTGGTTACCCAAAGCACTTGGGAGTAATTTGCGATAAGATTTGAATTTAGTATGTTACAAAACACTGATTATTACTGCTAATTAAAAGGAATGGTACGATAACACAATGATAAATGCCTATCATCGTCGATACAGACACAATCGAGCTTTCACAAAACTGAATTTTGATTGGATAAAATTCTTCGATTACGATTGCTCGAAAATACATTAAATATTTCTAATTGCCATACAAATCTTTCATATCTATAAAAAACGTAAAATATAATATAATAGTATATGATTATATTAAAATAACGATAATGTTTTTATTTTATAAATATTTACTTTATTTATTATATTTTGAAGGCAGTGAATACAAAAATTTGTTTTCAAAATTAAATTAAAATATAAGCAACTCTGAAGAGAAATTTTAATTTTTATAACCTTTTTTTAATACAAAATTATAATTATAATTTATAAAAAATTATTTAATGCAAAAAGATATTTGCGTAAAATTTGATTAATTTAAAACTACAACTTGTTATTTAAATAAAATTTACATTCATCTTAAAAATTATTGTGAATGTGTGACATAAATTTAAATTTTTTATTTATAGTATAGTGTAATCTTAAGAAATAAATAATTTTTTTTTAAAGGCAATTTTAATAATTGTCTTTTTTATGCGAGTTTTTCACACTATAAAACTGCGCATGTATGAAAATTATTGCGTAAAATACTTCCAAACTTAATATATATATATATATATATATATATATATATACACACATACACATATATAATAGAATTATAAATATAAGTGTCGCTTGGTCGGTGCGAGCACGGAGAAAAATATTTCATTTAGCATCGTTGTGTATCGACCGAGCACCAATTAAATAAACTCTTGTGGTCGATTGTAGATTTTTATTGCAACTTATTAATTTAACATTCTTTTGCTGCATATGAAAAAAACAGAATTGCTGTTTGAAGCAAGGTGCAAAGTTTTTTTTTATCAGCCTTTATTCTTTCCGACGCCGTTGCATATCATCCTCCAACGGTGTTGACGCCTGCGTCCTTTTCTTATTCATTTCCGTTCTTTCTTATGCGGGCACGCGCGCGCCTTTCTCACCTCCGTGGCCATTTTGCTGTCCGTTGATAAGTCCGCGAAGAAAGTATTTGCATACCGACTGATTTTTAGTGTGTACGTCCGCATTTCGAATATTCGAAAAGCGAAAAAATTAAAAATGTTTACAAGCTTTTTAATTTGACCGGTGAAAATTTCTATGGATATTATATTGTTAGGAATTAATTGATGTTAAATAGAAATTGGAGCGAGATGTGAGGTTAACACGGCTTATTTTACACATACGTCCACACCTAAGTCTTTTAGTGCATTTTTATGTTACTAGTGGGCATATATTTAAATTATTTTTGTTAACATTATTTTATAAATTATTGTTAGAAATTGGTATGAAAAAACATTATACGTTTTTGATACCACGAGAAAAACAATCGATAGATTGAGCTTCAAACTGTATAGTGGAGTAAGAATGTTTTTTAAACTTGTTATAATACCATTTTGTATAATAATTAATAATAAACAGTATTAAAAATTATTCAATATTTTTAAATAAATAATTTTAAAATATATTTATAATAAAGTTTTAAATAAATTCGTAATTGACTGAAAAAAAAAACACTTGAAAAATTAGGTTTATGATTTATTTTAATATATTTTAAAAATTACATTTTTTTAAATCACATGTGCACATGTATTTATATATCCATTTTTTATTTTTGTAGTTTTAAAAATAAGAATTGAAGTTTAAAATGTTGATGACTAGGTGAAATCCTAATTAAAAAATGAATACTGATTATATTTTTGACTAAGTTAAAAACTTCAAAGATAATAAAAATGGAAATCGATACAAATGTAACTCAGATGTTGGAGGAAGTTGTTGAAGGACAAGAAATTATTTTAGAACCTGAAGAAGAATGTAGAGAAGGTGAAGTTATAGAAATTATTGAAGTAATTGAAGAATTAAATGATGATAATGTAATAGAACACGTTGAAGAAGTTGAAGAATATGAACAAGTAGAAGAAGAGCAAATAGAAGAAGAGCGGATAGAAGAAGAGCGGATAGAAGAAGAGCGGATAGAAGAAGAGCGGATAGAAGAAGAGCGGATAGAAGAAGAGCGGATAGAAGAAGAGCGGATAGAAGAAGAGCAGATAGAAGAAGAGCGGATAGAAGAAGAGCGGATAGAAGAAGAGCGGATAGAAGAAGAGCAGATAGAAGAAGAGCAGATAGAAGAAGAGCAGATAGAAGAAGAGGAACAAGTAGAAGAAGAGGAGCAATTAAAAGGAGAGGAACAAATTGAAGAAGAACAAATCGAAGAAGAACATGTTATACAAAGGACTAACGGTGTATATGCACAAGAAGATATCTTTAAAAATAAGGTTTATATCATCAATTTTTTGTAAAAATTTTAAATTTGAAAAATCATTATTTCTAAATAATGTTTTTGTGATTCAATAGAAAAATATTTTGAATATTTGCACATTTAAAAATTTTTAATTATTACTTTAAATAAAATTTATTTATACATTAAAGATAAAAATGAAAGTATAGAATTGCAATTATTTATTTTTTGATAACTAATAAACAATTTTATTAAAATAAATTTAAGATATTAGTAACTAAAATTCATAGAATTATTTGACACAATATTTATGTATGAAAGAAATCTTTATGAATTTATAAGTTGCATAAATTGAAAAAACTTAATAAAAATTGTATTTATTATAAAAATTTAATTTTTAGCAAATTATATATGCCACTTCTTTACAAGATAATAATATCCAAGAAAAATCTCATAATCAAATTCATTATGATGCATCAGCAGATTGGGAAGATGAAGAATATGAACAAGAAGAACAAAATAATGTACAAAACGATAGTAATGAATTTAATACTTATGAAACTTATAATAATGGAGTCAATGCAGAAGATATAGATATCAATGAAAGAACAGAAAGTTCTGAAGCACATGTAAATTATGAACATACTATTAATCCAGAAAATAATATAGAAGAAAGTGATAGTCAACAAGAAATAGTTCAAAATTCAGAAAATAATTTAATTTATACAGTGTTAGGTTCTAAAAAACAAATAAAATCAACACAAGAAAATAAATCAGATATAGAATTTGTAGAGGTACGATTATTAGGTTCTATGTAATTAAAATTATGTTATTAATTTATGAATATATTTTTTACACTGATTTAAATAAGAGTATAAAAAAATTTTCATATTTTAATTAAAATTACTTTATTACAATTATTCTAGACTTATTTAAAAGAAAAATGTTTTAGATACAAAGTTTCAAAGATGGTAGCTTACCTGAAGATGGGACCATTTATTATGCAGTGAATAACGAAGATGGAACATATGTTCAAGCAGTAGAAGATGAACAATATCAATATGTTAGTGAAGAACCAATGGAACAAGATAATCAAGAATGGGAATCATCTAATCAAAATACTGAGGCTGACCAACAAGAACATGTAAAACATAAATAAAATATATTCATAAAATATACTCATTTAATGAAATATATTAATAAAATTATTTATCAAATTGAATTAATTTTTTTTTTAGCAAGAACAAGATCAAATATTCTTACATGAAGACGAAGATGGACAATTATATTTTAAAAATGAACATGGACAACTCCAGCCAGTCTACCTTACCCCAGATGGAAATTATGCCATAGCAGAAAATAGTAGTGATGAGCAGGAAAATCAAGAAGGTATTAATGAAATACAAGAAGAACAAGTAGAAACAGAAAATTATGTACTTCCTGACTTAAACGTTAAAAAATTTAATTCTAAAAAGGTACATTACTTGTATTGATAATATATCTTTATTTCATGCAGTAAATAAATTAATAAATAAAAATATTTTAGGAAATGAATAATCAATCTCAAGATAATAATGAGGACAATACAGTAACAATATCGTTAATAATATCAGAGGATGAAAATGGTCAAAAAAGAACTCAAGTTATCATACCAACACCTGCTGAATCAAAATGCAATATTTGTAATAAAACATTTAAAACTTCTCTACAGTTATTAAAACATAATAGATTAAAACATGCTAGAGAAGAAGATATTACAACAAGGAATTTCCCTTGTGATTTATGTCCTAAAAGGTATCTTTAACACAATTTATATTAAGTTTAACTTTATAATAAAGCAAATTAAAAAATAGTTTTTGATATTTATAAAAATTAAAAATATTTAATTATTAAAATTATATAAAATGCCTAAATTAAATTTAATTAAAATAACACATTATAAGGAGAACACGGTAGAATTATATATGATTTTACAAACAATTGCAATAATTATTTTCTAATATTAAATATTTTATTTATCAATCAATTATTATTAAATTATAGATTTTCTGATCAAAATTCATTGGCTCGACATCGAAAAACTCATATTGAAAGTCGACTGTTTCAATGTTTAGAGTGCCATCAATCTTTTCCAACTGCAAGCACTCTCAGAAAACATTTAATAACGCATAATCCAGATTCTCATCCACTACCATGCATTTACTGTGGTCGTCGATTTTCAGACAAAGCTAGTCTTATGAAACATGAACAATCACATTTAGCTGGTGAAAGAAAAACACATGCTTGTGACATATGTCAAAAATGTTTTTCAAATCCTACAGATTTAAATATTCATAAAAAAAATCACGATCCAGATAGAAAATTTGATTGTGAAGTATGTGGACGCGAATTTAATAGACTGAATAATTTACAACGTCATATGATGGTCCATGAACAGGTTATTATTTATATTACTTTATTAGTATTTTTAATTATACAAAATTTTGCTTTTACATAAAATTTTTAAATAATTCATAAATAATTATTCACTGAAAAGAAACATTATTCTTGTTATATAAATTAAATTTTATCAAATTAAATAATACTGAAAAATTAATAATTTAAAAAGTAAAAATTTGTTTTACAACCACAAGAATATATTGTTGAATCAAATTAAAAACTTATAATTTAATATATCTTTTATTTATTATAATTATATCAATGATTAAACATTTTAGCAAAGTGCAAATGAAGAAATTTTGTCTTGCAATGTTTGTGGTATTACATATAAATTTTCAAGTTCTTTAACAAGACACATGGTTACCACTCATATGAATCCTGAGAAGCTTCGACAGCAAGCTGAAGAGCAAAGAAGGAAACGAGAACATAATTACCGTCGTTACTTAGAAAATCGAAAAACATATGAAACGCAACAACCAAAGCGTGCTTATCGTCGTTCTACGGGTAGATTATTAATGGATGATGAAGAGGAAGTTGATGAAGAATGATTATAAATTTTTTGATTTAGTGACTGGTTAAGCTAGTCTAAAATTATTATAAAAAATATTTGAAATTCATCGATAAATCAATATATTTTAATTGACTTATTTTCACTTTGAAAATAATGAACCAATTTTTTAAGCAAAGAATTATATAAAAAATGAATAAATGTAAGTTAATGTGCAAAAGTAGCATTATTTCAATATATAATAGAGACTCATCTATTTATGAAAAATTCTACAATAATTAGTAGAATATTTAAATAGATGTTCACAATAAATTTTATATTATACATAAAAATACAAATTTATGTAAAACATCATTTTTTCTAGTTTATTTAAAACTAAATAATTAATCTATAAATTTTTTTTTTTAATAATTTTTAAATATTTAGAAAGTAATCTGTAGTTTTTTGCTTTACCCATATATTGTATGCTACAATATTATTTAATAATTTTAGCAATCTCGTTTTTTAAAAATTTAATTTTTATTTTTTTTAATTTAAGACTTTTCATGAAATGTATAATTATAAAAATGTAAAATAATATGCATTTATTTAAGACAAAAAATAATGCATTTTTATTATTTAATTAATGCTTCCAGAGTTTTATAATAAGCATATTTTATATCATATTCCATATCATACCAATAATTTACAGCAATGCAAGCGTGTGATTGTCTTACATGATGAAACCATAGTGAAGGTAAATAAAAAATATCCCCTTTGTTTACCTTGATGCTTACTTTTATTGCATTTTTATACTTTGGATACCTACAAAAAAATTCATAAATTATTGCTTGAAAATTTTATCAGTTATTTTAAACGAGTCATTTGAAATTATTTTTACTTTTCATAATTAGGATTTAATGGATCTATAGCAATCCAAGGTATTAAATTAATATTTTCTTTAGCCTCTTCTTCATCATTTATATATGTTGTATTAAAGGACTCTTTTTTATTAATGGGTTCAGTAATCCATTTTCCTTGTTCAATTTCCTTATAAATAGCAGAAGGATATTTTTCATATGGAATCCATGGAAGATCAGTAGGTGGATGTAGAATAAATTCTTTTTCTCCCGAAATAACACAATATATATTTTCATATGAATCTTTGTGCACTGTTAATTTAATTAAAATATGATTTGACAATTGGAGAAAATATGAAACTATTTAAAAAAATTAAATTTGATATAACATAAAATCAATTATAATCGCAGACTAATGAAGGAAAAAATATTGATACTTTCAATATCAATATTTATTAATTTGTAAATATAACAGTTTTTTATTTGATATTAAAAATGTTTTATAAAAATCCTAAGAAAGGCACAAATTTGTGTTTAATTAAAGTAATTAAATTAAATTTGTGTTTATAATTGATTTATATTTATATTCTTTTAAAATTGTAACAATTATATTAAATACATAACTTGAAGTTACTGCTCTTTCATCACCCATCCAGAAATTGATTGCATCTGGTTTATTGCCAAATGCTTCTGTAGCCCAAGATATATCGCTATCAACATCTTTCCAAAGTTCTGAGAATTCTTCAAAATTTGAATTCTGTCGTTGTATATAGAAAATACTATTATCACAGGGCCTTTCTAATGTTTCTAAAAAATCTTCCATAGTCATACATCGTTCTTCCGGTAATACAAAAAATTCATTATCTGTGGAACCAGATAATATTCTTTCTTTGGCTACAGCATCTGCATATCCATTTGGTGTAACATCAACATTAACCAACTTATTACCGATTTTTCTTTTAAAATATGATATATTCCATTTTTCTACAGCTTTCCAATGTTTTATTGCACCTCGAATAACTACAGGTATATTTTTTGAAACAAAATTCCTATAAAATGATAATGGTGTTATATTTTCATAAACTTCTGGAACAGTAGTAGATATATACAATTCTGAAAATCGATAAATAAAAAAATTAATCTAAAATATGAGTACTTTAATTGTTTTCGTTAATAGAATTTTTTTAAAGTTTAAATATAACAAAATCGAAATAAATATAAATAATAATAAAAACGAAAATAAATAGAATTAGAAAATTTAACAAATTTACTATGATGTACATAATTTCATAATTTTACCTAAATTTAAATTTTAATTGGAATAAAGATAAATTTTAATTTGATTAAAAGAAATAATTGTAGTTATTAATAAAAATATAAAATAAACAAACCTCGAGATTCTTGAGATAAAACGTGAAAAGCATTTTCAATTTTATTTTCAGATTCATACATAATTTCATTAAATATTTTACACGCGTTTTGTATGTTCAAAACTAAAATTGTAAATCTTATTGAAAATTATTAATTTCATATAATTATTGTATATTATTCTTTAAAACTTATAATTATTATATTTTTACTAAGAGTATCTTTTATTATTTATTTAAAATAAAAAAGTGAAAAAATCCATTATTTAATTAAATTTAAAAATATAATGGTTATTTTATGTGTATAAAATTAAAATGTTGCATACTTGAATTACATTACTTATTATAGGTCCGAAAACTTATGATGGAAATTATCGCGATTTTATGAAAAAAATTTCATAGTTCCTACAGTCGCCACTTACATTGCTACAATCAAGTTGAAACATAAAGTGCATGTCTATTATGTGTGCATAATTTTATACACTAGTCAAAATAGACGCATAAATTATTTATAAAAAAAATTTTTCTATTATTATTTTTTAAAATATAAAGTACAAGCTTTAATGAATGAAAAATTGGTATAAAATTAGTGATAATATTAATATTTTATTACTACTCTTCAACATAGAGGCGCCTGATGATTTTTGTTTAAATTTTATGTGAATAAAAAAAGATTAAAGAGAAGTGAAAAACATGATTTTTGCGAATGAAAATGTTAGAAATTGCATTGCAGAGACTAACGCACATGATTACCGTGACCAAGCGCGATGAATCCGTAAAATGTTAAGATCCAAAAAGCATTAGAAACGCGCCGAGATTAAGCAAAAAAAATTAATTTTAATTTTAAAGTGTATGTAAAAACTTTCGTTTTTAAGAGTCGAAAAGTTTAACCTTTCGTTCAAATGACTCGACAATAATTGCATCGCACTTTTCTTGTTGACTCCGTTGCCTTGTCCTCGGCGCACCATTTTATGTGGTTTTTCAAAAATTGTACTTCTTTCTCTTGAAAAATCGATATTTCGAGAACGAATATACGTTGACTGAAATATTATTTTAAAATCAAATTATATTAGCTCAAATAAAAGTGAAATAAGTGGAAGTTAAAATTATAGATGATATAAAAATGTAAATTTTCAAATAAATTTTTCTTGTTTGACTGAACACATTTGTTAAATTTATTGAAGTGAAAAAAGAACATAAGAATATGCATTTTGGTATCTGAAAATATTTTCATAAATAAAAATGAATTAAATAATTAATGATAAAGTTATTTTAGTACCTTTATTATTAAAATTGGGCGTAAATCAATTTGTAAATATAAAAAGTTTATTACAAATATGGTTTTAAATTTTAAAATATTTAAAAAAGAAAAATTTCAAAAAATCCGCAATACATAAATCGATTCTTTGAAAAGTAAAAAATAATAAGGTAATAAAAAATAAATGGGTATATATATATTTTATATGTATATGGGTATACATATAATTTATAATTCTCATTTATTTTCTTTAGAATATATTTGAAATATTCAGTGTAACTCGCGCATGCGTATTATTAATATCATCTGTCTTGCAGCGCTAGATTGTTGAATTTAGGCCCTACATTTTTACTTACACTACTTCAGCATGCAAAGGTTGAATTTTCATAAAAAAAACTGTGATAATCGACGGATCTGAAATAGAACATTTTGAAAATGAAAGTAAAAAAAAATTCACACCTCTAGTTTTTTTAAAAAATCCAAAAAACCAAAGTCAACATCTCGCAAGAAGTAAGATGCCGATCTCTTGTTTAATAATTTACCTACAGACCTGATTTTGATTTTCGTAAACAGAAATTAGAAGAGTTTTTGGACATAACTGCGATTTGCAATATGTAACAGTGGTTTACAGTATAGTTTTATAGGTTATAGTAAACAAATTTTGTTGCATACTTGAAGCTAGTTTGACATTTTATTTAAATATTGATGTTTAAAAATTTTAAATTATTTGAAAATTTTTAAATTGTAAATCGAAGTATTTTATATTCAAAAGTTTAAATTTATGTCTCAAAATGTCACATGATATTTTAGATTTATTATTAGAGCCTCAAATGACAAAGGTTTGTGCTCCTATGGTTCGGTATAGTAAGTGAGTAAAGACGTATTTATGTTTGAATGTAAATTTTCTTATAATTGAAATAATTTTACAATGTTTCAATTTCAATAGATTACAATTTCGAACCCTAGTAAGAAAATATGACTGTGATATTTGTTTTACACCAATGATTCTTGCGGATTCTTTTGTTCAGTCATCAAAAGCTAGAGATAATGAATTCACAACTAATCAAAATGATAAACCCTTAATCGTACAATTTGCAGCTAAAGATGCAAATGATTTTGTAGCAGCTACAGAAATGATTGCTCCGTAAGTAAAATAAAGTCTTTATGAATCTTAATCATTTCCAATTTTATTATTTTATTTTAATCGATGTATAGATATTCAAACGGTGTTGATTTAAATTGTGGTTGTCCTCAACGATGGGCTTTGAAAGATGGCTATGGTGCAGATCTTTTAACTAAACCTCAACTAGTAAAAGATTTGGTTTATCAAGTTCGAAATCGTATACCTAAACCATTTACTGTATCTGTAAAAATACGTATTTTGAAAGACATTAAAAAAACAATTGAACTTTGTCGGATTATTGAACATGCCGGTTTATCATTTTTAACAGTACATGCCAGAACACCTGATATGAGAAACGAACCAATTGATTTAGAAAGTTTAAAACTAGTGAGAAGTTGTGTGCAATTACCGATAATAGCTAATGGAAGTGTTAAGTGTTTTGATGATGCAGTAAATTTATATGAAGAGACTAAGTGTAATGGTGTAATGATTGCTGGAGGAATTTTGACTAACCCTGCATTATTTTCGAATGCTTCCCATACCCCAATTGAATGTATTCAAGATTGGCTTGACATTACAGCAAGTATACCAACTCCATTTTTATGTATGCATCATCATCTTGTTTTTATGCTTGAAAAAGTATTAACGAAAAAAGAAAAACAAGTATTTAATGTTTTAAATAACAAAAATGATGTGTATGATTTTCTTGAAAAGCGTTTTAACATATTTCCAAGAATATTTGATACAGATTATGAACTAACGAAATGTGAATATAATATTTCACCAAAAAAACTTTTAAAAACGTTAAACTTTGAAGATGATTGTTGTGTTGGATTAGAAAATCTTTTTATATAAAACTTAAAACATCGAATATATTTTGATAAATTTACTTGTAAATATCTCTGTAATTTTTTATGTATAAAGTATAATAATATATTACTATATTTGTAAATATAAAATATACTTTTATACACAAAACATTTTGTTATAGGTTATAAAGTAAAAATAAATACACAATTTTTTAATAATTAAATGGATTTATTTTTAATTAAGTGCAATGATACCAATGTGATGTTTAAAAGCTTGTTTGCTTTTATTACCATTTAATCTCATTTACACAAATTCATTAGCGATTTAAAGATACAATAAATACAGATGATTTTTTAATTTTTTATTTGTGATGAATTTTTAGGGAAAAAGTATCTCGCTGGCAGTACAGAGCTTTCGATTAAAACTTTGACTTAACTTAATCCTTTGTAGCAAAATAAAATTTTTTAAATATATTTAATTATATTTGCATGTTATTATTATATTTAATAACTATATCAATAAATAATTATAATTTAAGAACTTTAAAATGTAAAAGTCAATATTTGATAATTTTATTAAAACATGCATATTTTAAAAAAGTTATAAATTTTTATATTTTTTAACATTTAAAAAAGTAATAGTAAAAATTTTGTTTCAATTCATACAATAAAATTATACATTATTTTATGTTTAATTAAAAATTAATATGTGTAATTAAACATTATAACAAGTTAATCTTTACTTCGTGTTTTTATTGAAAATGATGCTACAAAGGGATAAGTTACGAACGATATTGTGAAGGAAACGTACTATTACATAATATTGTATGATAAATGCGAATTAATTTTTACTTCATTCTCCTGATTTTTTAATTGGAAAACAAAGACAAATTGACGCATTAAGTTCAGTTAGGTTCAGGAGTTATTTCTCACTGTATCGACGAGAATAACGGAATAATTCTATTTGGCGCATCGACTAAACGACTTCGTTTCACTTTTAAGGGAAAATCCCTGGTGGAAATATATTTATGAAATTTTTTATGAATTTTTATTTGCTTCATTGATTAAATTATTATTTATAGAGCTTTATGTTAACATTTGAGATTTGTTTATTTTTACTAATTTTTTATAAATATTAAAAAAAAAAAAACTAATGGAATTTTTTAATCCAATACATAAAAAAACTTTTTAAATAAATTTTTATATTTATAAAATATAACATAAAAATATTGGCACCAGAGTGAATACATAGTTTTAATATTACTTTTTATACAACGTTCTGTACAAGGACTGACAGATCCGAAGATTTGAGAAAAATATTGATATCTTTTTATTTTTAATTTACAAAAGTTACAGTGTCTCTATATGTCGAGCGAATGTGCCAAAAAGGTAAACTTCCATTACTTTCAAGGGCAAACGCAAAAAAAAAAATAAATAATACACTGCTTTCTTGATTGCATATACGAATTACGGTAATATATTTCCCGTCACGCATATCTCCTCTGTTTCGTCCAGCGATTAGCTTTTTACACTATGCGAATAATTCTAGCGAGGAATCATCATTGAGTTATACAATAAACATTTGAAATGTTTTTATTTACTAGCTCCACCTCTTTGGCTTGTGGACTTGTGACTGACCGTATATAATATAAATTATGTGTATATATATATATACTTCTTTTTTATATATATTTTAGTAGTATTATTTTCTGCACTTTAGAATCTCATTCTTTAAAGAATTTTGTTATTAACAAGTAAAATAAAAGTTTTCAAAAAGTATATAGTTCGATTAAAAGCTGATAAATCAAAGAAAATCATTGACTATGCGATATCTATATTTTGATAGAGAGTTATATTAAAATTCTTTGAAAGTTTTATAAGGAGATTCTAAAATGCATCAACAAATCATTGATCACTCACTCTGTTCATTCATATTCTCAATTTAAATCTATCCCTCGTGGCAATATTTTTATGAAAGTTCTACTCAAAGTATCTACAATTCAAAATTTTTTATGCTTGTCATGTAAATAGTTGTTTTAATTATTTAAAATCTATTTTATCAAATTTACATAAAAATATTCTCACCAGGAACTCATCCGATTATTTTATGTTCAATATGATTTCGTTTAGCAGATAAATAATTTTTTTCATTCATTTTCTGAACAATTGTGACATCATATTTTTTTTGCTTTTTTTTTTCATTGAGAAATGCATAAAATTATAGTGTTTTACATTGGTGTAAAATAAATCATATTTATTTAAATTAAATAAACTAAGTAGAAATATGAATTATGTTGAATGACTTTTGAGAATAAACAATTCAAAATAAACTAGCTAGAGCCTTTTTATTACAGACACATAATTTACGTATTTTTAGATTTTTTTTTCGATTGACATGAATTTTATCATCTTTGTACACTTATATAAATAATAAACGTAATACACAGACTTCAGCCTTAGGATAGACATGTTGATGATTTAGAGCTTTGACTTAATCAGATTTTCTTTTATTATATACAAACAAAACATCGTTTGAATTTACGAAACCTACAATCATAACAGTTGCACATTAAAGCACTTTACACAAAAATAGGACAAAATAAAAGTCGATGTACAAATATGTATGTAATAAATTAGAAATTTCTTAAATAACCATTTTTATCAATAAGGATGCCAGTTTTTAATTTTTTGTCATCAGCGCAAATAATATTAATGAAAATATTTGAATTTATAATTCAAACTAAAATTTTTAAAACTATTATTTTTATTTTTATTATCGTTTTTTTTTTTCAATCATCAAAACAAAAATAGTACAGGTAATGGAAAGAGAAAAATGAAAAGTGATCGTTTTTAGGAACATTAATCAAAGTCTCTTGACGTATTGTTAAAGTACTAAAATTAATCATTCGCCGTAATGTAAAGTGCTTTATGAGTGCATAAACATTTTTATGTAAATATGCGTTGCAAGAAAACTTACGCGTGCAACTAGGTACGTGTATTTACACGTAAACACGTGTCGTTCGTGCAACTCGCGATACAGATTTAATTGTTCACATACAATTTCACCCCCGCGCTCTTGATATCTTGCTTTATCTTTGCCTGTGCAACTGCTTCATCTCTCTCGTCCGCGTTGTTACGCTCTCTTTTCTCTCTTCAGCTTTTTCTTCTTGAAGTATCTCGAAGGGAGCTAAGTGAGAGGTTGGCTCGCTTTCGCGATAATCCTTAAGTCGTTCACTTCAAGTCCAGCCCTTGGGTTCTAATTGACTAGCATCGTTCATCATTCTCTCTCTCTCTCTCTCTCTCTCTCTCTCTCTCTCTCTCTCTCTTTCTCTTTCTCTTTCTCTTTCTCTTTCTCTTTCTCTTTCTTTTTCTCTTTCTCTCTTTTTCTTTCTTTTACGCATTCTAGTTTTCACATACACACTTTCATTTACTCATTTGATTTCTTATACTAATTTCTCATTGTTTTCTTATCTTGCAACATTTCACTATCGAGAATTTATTTCCAGTGCGCTTTAAAGCTCGGACATCTAAGTTAAGTTTAGCTTTTATTATTTATTTTAAATTAATTTTTTATTGTAATTAAAATAAGTATTTTAATGATGCTTAATAAAATTAAAGATTAAGTTGAATTATTTTCAATGTAATATAAAATATCAAAGGCCAAATTTTAAGCAGTATTCATAAAACTTATATTCTTTGTAATTAAGTAATCCAATTTTTGTTTTTACATTCTTTTCAAGTATAGTTATAAAGTAAGTGAGAGTTTTAATTAATCAACTTCTTAAAAGCTCTCGAGCTTTTTTACGCACTCGAGACAATGCTCGTACAAGTGGCTACTTTTTGCTCATTTTCAACGTCTTCTTACAGTTTTATATAAATAAATACGAACAATGACAATTAAATAATAACTTAAGAACACAGTAAAGGTATTTCGTTACTTCTTTTTACGGACAAACGTTGTTACGGCTTATTCATCCAGATTTTTTCGAAATTTTTATTATAACACTTCTTTGTTTACGCACGTTTTTTTTTCACAAAGTGAGTGCATAATTTTTTTTTTTTTTTTTTCACATAAATCGTGTGTTTATTTTAATTTTTTTTTTACGCTTTCTTCTTTGATAAACAGTAAAAAAAAAAAAAAAAAAAAAAAAAGACGAGCACGATCTCGAGCAACTCATTCGCATCCGTATTTACGAAACACCGTCGTTCTCAAAAGACGAGAAATGCGTGCTTTCATTTTGTTTTGTAAGAAATAACGAATTTATTACAGAAATTACATATTTGTTATTTGGAAAAATTGAAAATTAACATTGAAATTATTATTATTTTATTTGATTTATTCGGAATTTTGATCAAAAATGGAAGTATATAAAGCTCCGAAATAATTATCTTATGGAAGATTAAAATTTTTATTTCTTAATTTTATTTTAAGTATTAAATAGGATTTTATATTCATTAACAAAATTTTAGAAATTTGTTTTAAATTCTTTATCAATGTTATATCTCAAATTGTTTATTTTTTCATCAAACGATTAAAAATGCAAAATTATAGTTTAATAATATAACTCAACGTTATTGAAACAAAAAAAAAAAAAAAAAAAACCGACGGTATTCCGTAATCATGAAACAGACCGCTCGCGAATTTTTGCAACAGAGTCGCGTGTTAAAACGCACATTATTATCGAATCGCGCGCGGGCAGCGGTTTACACACACACACACACACACACTGTACATATATACAAAGTTTATACACAAAAATATTCCGGGGATCGTTACACACAGGCCGTGCTATGTATTACGATGAATACGCGCTCGCCTCCCTCCCATCAGTCTTGTCGGCCTTCGCTTCCGTTATCAGTTTTTTTTTTTCTTTCCTAAGGCTCCTTATGGCTATTTTTCGGGTAGCTACACTGCTGCACTGCTTCGTCCCTTTTTCTCCATAGATTTTATTTTTATTTTCATCACCGACATTGTTTACTTGTGCACTTGTACGATTTTAAT
Source organism: Chalcis sispes (assembly GCA_949987625.1). Lineage (NCBI taxonomy): Eukaryota > Metazoa > Arthropoda > Insecta > Hymenoptera > Chalcididae > Chalcis > Chalcis sispes. The sequence continues at coordinate 58,232,382 of OX465095.1, forward strand.
AAATCTTTTTACCGGTTTTCCGAATTTTGTCTTATTTACGTCCTCGATGAAAAAAAATTGCATTATACAATTGCTACGATGGACATTCATGACTATAAATCCAACTGAATTTTTTTTTCTTTTTTTTTTCTTTTTTTTTTTTTTTTTTTTTTTCAAATCTATATATACACGAATCTTTGGCATTTTATTCTCCGTTGAAAGAATTCATTAAAGTGTCTACAGACGGTAATGTTGATGCATCGACAAAATTCAGTTATGCATACGGCGACTTTCTTAAATAAAGCGTGCGCGATTAAACCACTAGGTGACAATAAAAAGAACGAGAAGATAGCGTTGAAGAAGAAAAGAATGAGTCGGTAGCTATAGTTCTTCTTTTCTCTTTTCTCTTTTCTCTTTTCTCTTTTCTCTTCCTTTCGTTGTCTTACAAGAGTCGCTTCGCGCATAATCGCTCAGATTGGTGGTGTGCACAAGGGAAGAAAATAAGTCGCCGGGTGAAACAAGTTCGAGGACGATTTTTACGCGGCGAAGCCATGTCGATCGCGCAGCATAAGAATAAGAAGAAGAAGAAGAAGAAGAAGAAGAGGAAGCGGCGCAACATTCGACTCGTAGCCAAGCTTCCGTCCCCTAGGATCTTTGGCGGTGTGCGGTGTGGTAGTAGTAGTACTAGTAGTAACAGTCGCTTCGGGACGACGGTTTTCGTTCCGACATCCAGATATAGCTTCGCGTTACGTTACCCTCGGGTGGCCGTAAGCGAAGCTAACCTCGCGTCATGGATAATCCGGATGCATGAGATTGTACATGATGGCGAATATCGTGCAGGCCGCGTACACCCCCAAAGCGACCCACCAGAGCAGTTGCTCGTGAAGCCGTTGCTCGAAATTTTTTAGGACGAGAACGCCGATCGTCAAGCCGGCCAAGGCACCCGTCAGATGTGCCACGTACGAGACCGGCAATCCGAGCTGCTCCGCTGCGTACCTGTCGTAGATCGCGAAGCCTACGTCTGCGCTCGCTGAAACAGAAATTTTTTGTTATCGCATTAAATTGTCATTCGTTTTGTACGAAGCTTGTTTTTTTTTTTTTTTTTATTTTTTTTTTTTATATCGATGTAAAGTTAAAATAAAATTTTGTTAGTCGTTGATCAAATTTTGAAATAAAAGATGCTTTAATAAATTTGTATAATTAAGATAGAAACGATTAAATTAATAACAGCTACAATGCGGTGCTATGTAATTATGTAAGTTAAATGTAATATGGATCAATAAATAAATTTTTCAACTATTTTAATGAATTATATCATGGTTTACCTTTAATTAAATTGAGTACGCTATCAATCAAAATGAAAACGAATCAGAAAATAGTTCGACTTAAAATCGATAATATTCGATTACGAAAAGTTCTCGTGTGCGAACCATTGCTATAAATAATCCTTATAATTTATTTATTTTCATATAAACAGTTTTTTTTTTTTAACCAAAATGTAATTAATTTATAAAAATTTTCAACTCTCGTAAAATCGCCGACGAATGTACAAACGATGAAAGACAAGAAAAATTGTGGAATTACGCATTTTCCTTCTCATCCCATCACCAAAGTTTATCCTACTCTCTAATCCTTTCATTCGACTACCGCATTTTCACAAGGCATGCACCGTCCATCTTTTGAAAGTCGAAAGAGAAAAAGTAGAGGCAGGCGAAGGTAGATGGCTTCTTACAAATTACGGCATGTCGTCAAAAAGACACGAATAGACGAGTCGACGGTGGCGGATAAAGAAAAATATACGAATAGCAGCGGCAAAGGGATTTTCCGCTATTGCTCTCGGGAGATGGTTACAAAATTCGATGTAAATAAGGAAGAAAGTGAGAGAAAGAGAAAGAGAAAAGATAAAGAAAGAGAATGGAATGCTAATGAGGAAAAGGCGAGCGAGAATTGTAAGGAGAACGATGAGGAAGACGATGCGAATCGCAGAGGGTAAAGGGTCTCGAAATAAAATTTACTTTTTTTTTTTATTTTATTTTTACAAAGAAGATCTACGAACTAACTTGACAATGCGCGCGAAAATGGAAAAGGAATTGTCCGCGAAGTGAAATTAAATTTTGTTTTTCTTTTCTTTTCATTTTTTCGTTTTTTTTTCTTTTTATTTTATTTATTTATTTATTTATTTTTTTTTTAATTTAATGCGCTTTTGACGGGATATCGTCGGGGAAAAATGTTGCCACCGTTTATCCGGTGTTGTGTTTACATATATGTATATACGCACGTACGCGCGAAAAGTTTTTATGGCTGTATTTTTTTTTAAACTTTGTCTTTAATAAAAAAAAAAAAGAAAAAAAAAGAGAGAAAGAGTGCGTTTATACTTTTGCTACTAAAAGTTTTTTTTATGATAAGCGACGTAGCTTAAAAAATTTCGACGGAAAGTACCCGCGTGCATAGGTACGTAATTGTCTTTTTAAAAGTGATATTTATACCGTTTCCACTGTAAAAATTGACATTCATAACTTCGTTTTTCATTGTATAATTTAAGCGTTTAATTTTGAAATAAAGGTAAAGTTAAAGCGTAGAAAAATTGAAAATTCCCTACATGATAAAACGAAAAGTTACGCATTATGCGACGTAATATCTGTAACTATTTATCTTTTTTCTTTTTTGAACTTGCTAAATGAGCATTCACCTTTATCGAACGTTTATAATCGTCACGATTTCGTTTCATAAACCTTATATTTTTTTATTTTCCCTTCGGAACAAAAGCGGCGATCTCCTCATTTCGCCCGGCATAAAATTACGCCGAGAGCTCGCGCGCGTAAAAAGGAAAAACAAAAACAAAGAAAAAACAAAGAGAAAAAAAAAAAAAAAAAAAAAAAAAAAAACAGGAAAAAGAAAAAACTTCGTCGGTTTCGCACGAACAAAGAAGCGGTTCGACGACGCGCGTCTCGTCTCGACAAAAGCACGATACGCAAGCAGGAAAAACAAAACGACGTAGGGAGAAGTGGGAGGAGATAGAAACGAGCCCGAAGAAGGCGTCGTCGATGCGACGCGTGCGACGACGTCTCGTTGCTTTTGTCGCGTTCTTCGAGCCGAAGGAATCAAGCAGGGGCGTCGTCTACTCGTAAGGATGCAACGCGCCGAAGAGCGAGAAATCGCGAGCGAGTGAGATGAATCAGGTGCGACGACGCGAACGATGTCGTTGGGTAATTTTAGGACCGAACGGGGAAATCCCTTTTTCTGATTGGTTTTTTTTTACCAAGGTGCCTTTATCTGCGAGATCTCTCTTTGTCTTTTTTATGCCAGAGCGACAGCGTTACGAAGGATGGTTTGGCTCAAAGTTCGTTCGCGGCTTTTTTTTTTTTTTTTTCTTAATGTTATTGTAGACACATGAAAAGTGACGTTGAAAAATCACTGAATAATCTACCGTCTTTTAGATTAATAATACATTGTTTTAATTATATTTATTGTAATCTTTATCAAAATTATCGAATTAAACAATATCTTCTTTTAACAAGTAATAAGTACATTTTACTTTTTAAATTTACGAAAAATATATGATAAAAAATATAAAACCAGTAAGAAATAATAAACTTTTAATTAATATTATCAATTACGTTAAATGCGATCGAGTGCTTTTTCGAATCGCAATCAATGTGATCATTAGAACGCATTCATTTATTCGATTATCGATAAAGAAAAAAACCAGTGAAACGATTAAGTCCGTGAAAAAAAGGATGATCGATTTTTTTTTTTTTTTTTTTTTTTAGTCCAAGTAAGGTATACTGGTCTAACGTTTACTCTTTGTCTCTCTCTCTCTCTCTCTCTCTCTCTCTCTCTCTCTCTCTCTCTCTTTCTCTTTCTTTCTCTTTCTCTCTTACTCTTATTTCCTCTTTTGCTTTTTCAGTTACAGGGCTTATGTACGGAACCCACGCACGGAGGAATCGGCCATTACCAGCGGCGGCGCACTCTCGAAGCGAGCGTTCTCTCGAGTGCTCATTACGCAAACGCGGATGGGTATAGTAGGCGAAGGGATAACAATGCGGCGAGTGCCCACTCGATTTTATTGGCACTCGACGCACCGGCACGGAAACTGATAGGCCCTATTTTAACCCTTTGTAGTTCGCTTGAAGTTCTCTCTCTCTCTCTCTCTCTTTATCTCTCAAGAAAGAATCGTCCATCTCGATGCGCATAAATTAAAAGATATTAACGATTTTCTTTAATTTCAAGTTAAAAAAATATAACATATAAAAAAGATTAAAATTTTCCACATTATTTATGATTCAAAAAGAGAGTATAAATATTTACATTTAAAAATTACGAATTAGAAGAAAAAAAAAAGAATTTAATTTTCAACGATGATTTACGTAAGTGCAGTTATGGAATTTTTTTTTTTTTTTTCAAACAAGTTATCAATTTCAAACTCGAAAGCAAAGTCAGCGAAAAGAGAGATAACTTCAAGCGAGGACTCGTCCCTTTAACGCAAAATCAATTAAGAGAATAGCGCAGGTGAAGGAAGCCAGCGTCGCCGCGTTTGGACACGGTCACGGCGCTTTGAGCGACAGCGGCGACAATGGCAGTGACAATGGCCCCGCGCGCGCGCGCGCGTCACGAGAGAGAATCGATTTGTGGGCGGGTGAAAGGGGAAAGAGGGCTACGCGTTACACGCGGAGACAAAACAGCAGCGCGACAAAAACGCACGCGACGCGCGAGACTTCGAAATTGATTTTTCTCGTTGGACTGAGGGCGGGTCGGGGAGATGTAACAACGACAACGGCGAGCGAGTACAGAAGACGGAGGCCGATGTCCGTCGGTGGATTCGACAGACCTCTTTTGTGTCTTCTTATGCGTTGGCCTCCAAGTGACATTGCGGCTTTATCGTCGGATGGACGTGGACATGCTCTTTTTGTTCTTCTTTCGCTCTGCTGCTGCAGGACTTTTGCTCTTGACGTCTGTACTTTATTGTCGTGCTGTACCGGCGTTGGCTCTTGCTCGGTTAAAAAACAAAAATTGATTTGTTGGATTTATTAAGTGAAACGAAAAACTGTAATTTTTCCTTTTTCTATTTTAAACGCGACTGGATTTTTTTTTTTTTTTTTTTTTTATATGATTCAATCATTCATCAAAACTAATAATGTTCGTTGAACAGTTTTCTTTAATCATTTGCTCGAGACGCGAATGAAATAGCAGATTTTGATCAAAAGTTAAACTTTTTCATTGAGAAAAAAGGCAAAAAAAATTCTTTCAAAATTTGAATTACTGCGAATTGTGTAAATCTATTGTTAAATAAGAGTAAAAAAATTTTTTGCGCCACAACTTTGTCGTATTATTCTTCAGGCCGTATTAAACTTCAGTTAATTAATCCGGAAGCCAAGAGACAAGCGTGATAAATAACATAACGAGACCGATAAGATAATATCCACCTTTTTTTGATCGTGTGTTGTATTACACAAACCACAGAGAACAAACAAAAGTTTAATAATTTATCCGTTTTCCAATAATCCTTTAAAAACGTCGAAAAATGATGGAATAAAAGAGTACAAAAAGGAAACACTCGGTACTTCTCGAGAAGGCTTGTAAATATATATATATACACACATACATATATATAAAGCGCGTGGTCTAAAAGCTCTCGAAGCAAAACAAGCTCTCCTTCGAGTTCTTCCAGCTCGTTGTCGAGACGCGCGAGTCAAGAGCCAAACCTAATTCGCCGGACTGCAGCTCTTATCCACTTAATTCGTCTCTTGCGGCCGCGAAAGTTCGCGAATTACTCTCTCTCTCTCTCTCTCTCTCTCGCGCGCGCGCGACTTTCCCTCTTCTCTGCCGCTTCCTCTTTATTTACCGGTATGTGGTTTACCTGACTGCACGCGCGCATACGCTTGTACGTGTATACATATATGCGTATTTTACAGAAGAGAGATGGTAAAATGGAATAAAGAGAGAGACGAAGACGCTATGCCGGTTACGTGAGGACTTAACGACGTGGTGCGAGCCTTGGCAAACCGAAAACCCCTTAGGGCACGAGTATAACGCGCGCAGGTTTTCTCCGTTCTACGTGTATGCGCGAACACCATTTTTCCGCGGAACGTGCTTGCGGCGTCTATGTATTCTTCTTTATTCTTTGTTATATGCCGATTTTGTGCACTTTGAGGCGTATACGTAAGAGTGTGTACGTTTATGCAAGTATGTACGAGAAGATGAATGAAGCGGATCGAAAGATTGACTGTTCGATTATCTTAATTTTGAAACTTTGAAAATTGTTTAGGTTATTCTATTCGCCGATAATATAGAAAGTTTTCCAATTTCAAAGGAAACTTTATATAACATATAGAGTTTTACTAGATTTTGATAAAAGTTTAATTACAAAATTTTCGTTGAAAAATATGAATTATTTATATTAATACAGCGTTTATGAATAAGACTAATGAGCTGAGAATAACGATTGCACTTTGTAATTTGTGCACAACGATGATGCCGTCGTCGATTACGAGTTTGCGCATATATAAAATAATTACGCGGATAAGATAATTCAAAGGAAGAATTGAAATTGAAACGCGAATAATGAACGTTTGGAAAATTAGAGTAGCGAGAGCTATTGCGATGCGACGATGAAGAAATTATGGAATTTGGTAGCGAGAAGGTTGAAAAGGAAATGTAGGTATATGCTTTTAAGATGATATATTTCGGATAAGTTTCGATGAAAGTTAATGGAATAAAAAAATCAAAAGTTACTATGCCGCTTTTTAGAATAATAGCTAATGGGATAAAACATTGTAAGAATATTCGTTAACTCAAAATTATTGAAATGAAAAATTAATTATTGTATAAATTTAATTTTACAATAGAGAAATGAAAGAATTCTTTGAATCATTGATTCGAGTATCAAATTATGATTACTGAGCCTTTAAAGGCTTGAAAATAAACTGAAAATATAAGTAAAAACAATTTAAAACAATCGTACCGATATTAGTGAAAATACGTTCTGTTTCAAAAACTTTGTATCTATGCAAAGTTACATTTAAATATAAAGTAATAAAATATAAATTTAAAAAAATGCTAAAAGTGTGCTAAAAATAAAAATTAAAACAAGCAACGATAACATTTTTTATCTTTTTATCATTGAGCGCATTTTAAAATCTTTGAAAAAAAGCAAATCACTTTAAGCATTCATACGAGCAACTTGAAATAATGAATAAACTTACTAAGAGAGAGAGAGAGAGAGAGAGAGGGAAAGAGAGAAAGAGTCAAAAGCAAAAAATAAAGATAATGAAGAAAACCGTCGGTGCGCAAAGTCGCGTGATACATATGCGGTGAAAGAGAAAGAAAGAAAAATAAAAGAACTGTAGAGAAAGAGAGAGAGAGAGAGAGAGAGAGAGAGAGAGACACTCGAAGTTGAAGTAAAGTGGTTGTCAGGAAAAGCCCGCGCGTATGTACGCTGCAAGAGCTCCAGGCTGTATGTACGCGGGATCTCTTTTGTACGTATAGTACGTTGATTGCACCTTTGCCCTCTCACATGCGTGAATTAACGCGAGAGAGAGAGAGAGAGAGAGAGAGAGAGAGAGAGAAAACGAGACTTATATATGCATACATTCAGCGAATGGCCCACACGCGGATTCGTACAACCGAGCGCCTTTCTAAATTCACCACTTTTTTTTCTCTTCTTACTTTTCTTTTTTCCCCTCTTTTTTTTTTTTTTTTTTTTTTTTTTTTTGTTTAACTTTTTCCCACCGACTATTGCGAATCTTAATCCTGAACCCGTTTTCTCGCTTGAATTTTTACCCTGCGCGCGTTTAATTCGTTGTTTGTGAGACTTTTCTTATGCTCTTTTTACTCTCTGCTTTTCTATTTTTTATTTTTCTTTTTGTCTTTTTCCTTCTTTTTTTTTTTTTTTTTTTTTTTTTTCAAGTTCCAACAAAAGATTTTCTTTGCGAGAGGATCGTTTCGAAATTCCTACTCGTGCTGCGTTTTTTCATTGCACTTTAACGTTGTAAAAATACTTGATTAATTAAAATTTTCAATTTTACATTAATTAAATTGGACGCTCTGCCGGAGAGATTTAAATGTATTTCGGTAGAAAAGAAATTTCACGTGCGTTTATTGTTTACTAATTTATAAATTTAACTCGATTTCAACTTCATTTCGAGAAAATTACAAAATAATGCGTATTGTAATTTCTGAAACGATCAAATACTTTGTATTAAACAGCGCAACTAATGCCAATATATAAAACGTAAAGAGATTTTTATGTACAATGCCGTACTCGCGATATTATCTTATTCCATTATAAGAGCGACACTAACGCACTTTAATTCAATGATTTACGTTAGCGGTGCAGTGAACATCGTTGAAAAATGGGTCGCAGGTATATAACGCCAAATCGGAAAAATTGGAAAAGTGCGAGACCAGCGCAAAAGAGATAAAGAGCCATTTCTTTATCTTTTAATTAAAAGTTTCGTTGGGTAATGGACTTGTCTGATGAATGGATTGATGAATATCAAGACTCGAGTTTGAACATCAAACGCAAGGGATGATAGATTTTTTTCTCGAGAGAAATAAAGAAAAGACAAAAAACATTTTCTCCAATGGATACACGAACGCGATCTCTAGTTCGAAACTCGATCGTAACCTTTTTTTTTTCTTCGGCTTGTTTTAATTTTGGTGCTCGTTAAAATTTTTGCGTAAATATTTATTAACTAAAAGCCCGCGGCAGCGATAGCGAAAAAAAAATGCAGCAAATATTTTGATAGCAAAGTTTCAATTAAATCTTCAGAGAGCGAGCAAGAGAGAGAGAGATAGAGAGAGAGAGAGAGAGAGAAATAAAGAATAAGAGAGTTGGAGATTTTAATTAACGGATGTACGTAAAATAATTTTTCACGATATTTCCCGAGCGTTTAACGCTCCATAGTATTGCTATACTTTTTTAAGCTGCGAAGTGAAAAACCGCTTTCGGGACGACTGTGCAAAGAAAAAAAAAAAGAAAAAAAAATAAATAAAAGAACTGAAAGCTAGAAAACGTCCGGTGTAAACGTCGCGAGGAAGAATTATAGGCGTTGTTTTGACGACGAAAACAAACGCATTCTGGTATATTAAAAATTTGGTCGGAATTTTTCTCGGTACGCTCACTTAATTGCTTGTAATGAACATTCGCGAAACAAGTCCATAAACTTTTCCAACGCTTCCGTTTCCCGATAAATTACGAATGCTAAGTTGAAAATTGTTTAAAATTAAATATCATTTATCTTGTATAAAAAATTATTTCTGCACAAGTAAATACATATTTTTCTTGCACTATTTTCAATATGTCACATTTTAATGTGAAACAATTTTAATTGGTAGAGAATAAAATTTGCAAACAATGATTCAATTAAACTAGATATCGAGTAATTTTATCTCGATACATTCATCTGACCATCAAACTCTAAGAAAGAAGACTAAGGCAAGATCGAAATACGATTCGCGTAATATAAACGACGATGAATTTAAAATACAACGTAAAATTAATTAAGTTGTGTATATATATATGTATAGAGAAAGAGAGAGAGAATGAGAGATGGAGAGTACAGGAGGCGGTAACGTAGCCTCTCCACTTACCGATAGTGAAGATACCAATGAGCCGAACAATGCCGAACTCCATATTGTTGTAGTTGAGCAGGACGTTAGCGAGATGAGCAGCGAGGAGGGCGTAAACTCCGCCGCTGGCGCCCACGAGATAGACGTCCGTGTCGAAGACTGACGTGCCCAAGGAGCCTGAAACCAAATATAAACCGATGAGAGATGCCTTGTATATTCCTCCGTGTGGTTCTTCTTCCCCTTTCTAGTTTCGTGAGGATAGTTTGCATAGCTACATCGTTTTTTTTTTTTTTTTTTTTATCATATATAATGAGACCTATCAAATATAGCGATATTATTTTCATAATTATATCGAGACAAATTGATGGGTAATTTGAGTATATATGTTTATTAATATTATTTTTCACTTATTCAACATAAAATGTTGTGCGTGATTTATATGCTATTTTGATTAAATAAGAAAGCCATATACCTTGTAATTTCTTTCGATTAAATTCACTCTTATATTAAATATAAAAATTTACAACGAATGATTTATCATGATTTTGAATAAATTAGAATAATTTTTAATTTGGTTGATTGATAATATAATTATTGCGCGTTAAAGGAACTGAAGTGATATACGCTAAATAATTTCATTAACGTAGCGGATACGACACTCTAAGTTAATTTAAATTTCTTTGACAGGTTATATTATTTATGCTTCCACACGATTTGACGAGACTATTATTTTATAAGCAATAAAAGGAAATTTCTTTTCGTTGCAGTAATATTGAGAAAATCTAGCAACAAAATTTATGAATTTTTAATTCATAGTCGATGAAAATTTTTTTATTTTAAAAATTTAATATTCCATTTCTAATGGGTAAACAATTTTTTTTTTTTTTTTTTTATAAAACGCTCGAAACTATTAAATTTCATATTGTTTTAATTAAATTAGTATTACTGTCCTCATTATACAAAATTAATATCGCTCATTCAAAAAGAAAGAAAAAAAAACTAAAATGCTTATCTCTTTAATTCTTTTTACAGAAAATACGTGGAACGGGTTGAATGAAACACCAGGGATGAGAAAAAAAATTTTGTTTTGCATTTAGACCTACCGAAAATAATAATTCGCGACTTATTACGGCACGAAGTTAGGATTTTTTAAAACCGTTAAACTTTAAGGCTATCTGCATTCTACAGACCGAACATACCGATGCGGTATCGTGATATTTAATTGCGTAATAACGAGTGGTATGCTACTGAGAGATAGATAGAGCGACTCCTAGCTACAGTAACATCGTTTGATAATATTTGTATTTATTCCAGTGCTATAAGTTTTATTTCGTGCTAGAAGTAAAAACAAAAAAAAAAACAAGTTGGATGAAGTTTGATGATTGATCAATTTTCAATTCTCTATTTTACGTTTTTTAAAATAAATTTACGCAAGTTTACTCCGTCATCTTACCATTTACAACAATATGTTAAAAGAAACGAATTATGCTTTTAGGAGTATAAATCAGATATTATGAATTTATGATTAACAGCATATTGAAGTATATATCTGTATTCACAAGAATATCACACGCACAACAATATCTTCAGATCTTGACTAGGAGTGAAGTCCCACAGCCATAATATGAAGTTATAAAGAATGTCGCTTAACTGCACATAAGACCCGAGATAATATAATTTCAGAAGGGAAATAGCCAGTGGAATGAAGAAAAATGAAGAGAAAGAAGAAAAAAAAAAAAAGAAAGAAAAAAGAAAAAATAAAGAAAGAAAAGGATTTCTCTCTCTCGCTCATGGTATACGCGAAACGACTGCAGGCGTAGTTTCGCGCCCGCGCGCTCAAATGCAAGAAAAGGAGAGAGACAGAGAGAGAGAGAGAGAGAAGTAGTAGGAGAGGGAGAGAACGAAGGCTGTTATCGTGGGAAATGGAAAGGGCAGCATTATTGTAGACTTGTTCGTGCCGACATTAGCGTTTTTTCCTCTTTTTCTCTCTTCTGATACGCGAGAGCGTGAAAGTGTCGACGGTATGCGAGCGCGTTCAAGAGGGAAGCGCGCGGACAGTAATAATAACAGCGCCGGCACCAGGAGCAACAACAACAACCACAACAACAACAACAGACACCTGTATGTGTACGAGTATGTGTGTGGGAAAAAGCGCTAGACTGATTGCAGCGCCGTCGCTTTGAATTATGACGCGGTGCCAACGCCTCGTGACTATCGTTACATGATCAATCACCTTTCTCTGTACGTACGTACGTACGTTCTCTCTCTCTCTCTCTCTTTCTCTCTCTCTCTTTAGCTTAAAGTTTTAAGCGGGATCCGTTATAAGCGGTACGGCGCCGGAATAGATACTGGCGCACCACCATCACCCACCGCGTATTCCTCCTACTCGTGTTGTTTCGCCGGTCACGAGTCGACGGCGCGCGGTCACGTTTTATCGTATTATTGATACGTGAGCCGCGGCGCGAAAACGCGCTCTCTTACCGTCTGCATGTATATACATATACACACATTGTATATTTATCGTCCCGTAGAGTTTGTTGTGATATGACTGTGTCTGTGTATACGTTCGCGTAGGAATTTCAAGCCGTGGCGGCTGACTCTTTCTCTCGAACAAGCCAGCAAAAATTCCGCGCTCCTTTATTATGTGGGTATTTGGGACGTGTGGTGGAAGGTTCTCTTTCTTTCTTTCTCACTCTCTCACTCTCTCTGTCTTTCTCTCTCTCTCTCTCTCTCTCTCTCTCTCTCTCTCTCTCTCTCTCTCTCTCTCTCTTTCTTACGTTTGTATCTCGATGGATACGCGCGATACTGCGCACCCGGGCGAAGGAATGTCCCGCGGTGGATTTATTGCGGCTTCGATTGATTATGCCGTTCAGGTAGTTTTGAAATTGTGCACTGACTCCGCAGGCCGTGCAGACTTCGTGATCTTTGTATATGTGTGTGTGTGTGTGTGTGTCTGTATAAACGAGGACTCGATTGCTTTTTGACGAATTTATTGTAAGCGATTTTTTCTTCTTTTTTTTATCGTCTCTTGCTCATTTCTCACTCTTTGGAATCATTTATTTTATTCTACACGTAAAGATTATTTTGTAACTTTAAAGTTGTTGCAAAATCATAATAAAATTATCATTCCACACATTTACCAAAGATAAATATTTAATTTTTATTACTCATTTTAAAACAAAAAACTATCAATTTATCGTCATTTTCTCATTTACACGTTACTATCTAAAAAAAAAAAAAAAAAAAAAAAAAAAAAAAAAAAAAAAAAAAAAAATTCTGATAAATATATTTCAGCATCTAACGCATCAAAAACGCATAAGCCAAAGTAACTCATCATCTTAGCGAAACTTTTTCGAGTTAGTTTCGCGCGCGCTCTCGATGCGATAAGCGATTTTCAAGACATGCACTACGCATCGTCACTTCCGGTTCCGGTCTTCGTCAACACGATCTTCAATCCCTCTTATTTTCTCGAACCGCATCCTCCCCCTCCCTCTGTCTCTGTCTCTGTCTCTGTCTCTCTCTCTCTCTCTCCTCTCTCTTTTTCTCTTTCTTGTCCCGTCAAGAAACGGAAGAAGACGCGATTCTCACGAGACACCACTACGCTCTCTCTCTCTCTCTCTGTCTTTCTCTTTCTGACTTTCTCTTATTCTCTCAATGACACTCCTCTATAGACGTATTAGATAATTGCGCGCTTCTTCCGCGGGCGATCCTTTATCCTTGAGTCTCTACTAATCCTTTCGAGTGTGATTTGCGGCGGGCTCGTTTCTATTCCTCATCTTTCTTAAGTGGTAATTTGAAGAAAGGGAAAGAGAAAAGACTGCCAATCAATCTCAGAGTTTTATTATACGATTGAAAAGAGTATTTAAAAAAATTTTTTTTAAAATAATGTTCATCAAAACATTAACGAATCTTTAGCTTGTCGTGACATTTAATATTCATAAATTATTCATAGATATTACACTAATTATAAAGTGAATTACAGTTACAGTTGTTCTTTTATTTAAGCAGGGTACACATGCTTTTGAAATTCATCAGTAAGCGAGATAGAAAACAAAACACGATGCGCGTGAATCATATCGAAGTAACATCGAAACATCATTTCTATTGCTTCGAATGCTCTATTTAGGTAGTCGTTTCCATCCTACCTTAAAAAGCGTCATTTCCCTAATTGACCCCAGAACTCATTTCGGCTTGGTAGCTGTCGTAGCACTCGTCGGTGCGCACGAGAAGGAAAGACAGACTTAAGTAATTGACTACGAGACTAATGGATTTCTTAGTGACAGGTTCACAGTATAAGAGTAGCGCAGAGAAAAGAAAAAAGCTTAAACTGGAGTATGGAAAGATCTACTATCAAAGTCTTGTTTTACAATAGACTTATAACCGATGCTCGTGTGATCGTTTCAGAAATTTTAACTCTTTGACGTCGTTGACGTTACGATGAAGAACGCGTATGTACTTTATGCGTGAGACTTTAAAATAGAGAGGGAGAGAGAAAGGAAAAATTAGCTTCAACGTAGCAGCAGAAATTTATATTGTTTCATAAACGAGTCAGTAAAATAAAATATCTTTCGGTTCAAAGTTTCGAACAAAATTTTTAAAACGAAAAAAGAAAATAAAAAGCCAGTCGTCCAACAAATAGAAAATTTGCTAGTTTTCAATCGCGAGTCAAGCCTTGAGAAATAGGACCAATAAAGGAATAAGCGTGTCATTGGCAAAGGAACACAAAAAAAAAAAAAAAAAAAAAAAAAAAAAAAAAAGGGGGATAAAGCAAAAGAAAGGAAAAAGGAAACGAAAAACGCAAGAGTCGCAAAGATAGAAAAAGCCAAACATAAAAAGAAGCAAAGAAGCGAGGAATCGGCGAGCGAAGAGGCGCTATGCACTTCGACGACTCTCCGAGCTTTAAAGTCTCCCTCTCGGTACGCGTATATATATATACACACACATACACAAGGCAACTGCGCCAGGAAGGTTCCGAGGTTATTCGTAATTTTCTTCGGCTTTATGCGGGTCAAGTTGAAACTGAAGAGAGAAAGAGAGAGGGAGAGATAAGACCTCGGACCGATGGAAAGCTTCGCGTACATATATATATATATATATATATATATATCGCGTGGTTTTAGACATTTATATATATAAATGTTTAAAACCGCGCGAGGATTCTATACAGCCATGAAAGTTCACCACGATCAGCATTTCGTCTGAGGTAACCTTGCATTTTGTACATTAGACTCGAGGTAGTAGCATTGCGAATATTGCACAAATTCACACATTCACACATACGTACACACATAAACACATAGTGGTTGAACGCTCGGGTATTAAGTATCTTTTGTAAACCGAGTTTTTCGCGGAATTCGCGTTTTACTTATATCGCTTATAAGCGGATGTCTTATCTTTGTTACGCTCGCAAAGGATGTGAATGTTTGAGATGAGTTCGGTTCTCTTCTTAATTTTTTTTTCCTTTCGCTTTTGGCCGTAAATATTGGTTGTGTTGATAATGTCTATTATACGAGAATATTACAAGCGCGTATGACGGATTGGAGAGCTTATCTACTTGAAATGAATATTTCTTCGAGAGACACTTTAAGAGGATTATTATTTTAAATTTTTTAAACTTTTTGATTATATTTAATAATTTTTTATTTATTTATATTAAATTTTATCATTTTTTACTTGGAATTACAAATGACTCAAAAATTAACCGGAATAACGTAAGATTCATAATGACTCAAAGAATAAATTCGGAAAACGAGATATATACTATGTATACAAAAGTAATAAGAACGGCTATACGCTAAATTAACCGACTTTCTATGAAATTTCGCTATTTTAAATGACAAAGGAAAATTACAGAGAGCCTTTTTTCTTAATTCAAAGAAAAAAGAAAAAAATAAAATGCATTCAATCAAACAATTAGACTATTTTACATAAATTTCTTGTATCTTTAAAGAAAGAAAACAAATTTGCAATTTTCAAGCATTAAATCTTTTCTCACAATGACGACAAAAAAAAAAAAAAAAAAACATAAGAAAAATAAAACAAAGATGACGACGACTATATAGCAAAAGGTATAAAAGAAAAGTCTCAGTTATGTTATCGAGTCTCGTTTTTTATAAAGTAGAAACCGCGCGTCGCTTACAATGAGACGGCTTCGCGCGCGTGCAACCGGACAAATTGAGCGTACAGTTATATACAGAGTAGTACCCCGAACGCATAATGCATTTCGAGAGACACTGAGAAACGTTATATATATATATATATATATATATATATATATAGTAGAGAAGAATATATATATGTGTATATATATATATAGTAGACAAGACGAAGCTGTCGCGTATTTCCTATTCCGGTGGTTTACCTGACCGAATCGCGAGTAACTCGTTCCTCAGATCTTTCGATTGAAGCGAAAGAGAAAGAGAGATGGAAATGTTATTATCTAGTTGAGTGAATTGCATTTCGCACGATCGCACGGTCACGGTAGATTTATTTTACTCGAAAGTATAGGCCGCGCTATGTGCGAGAATTTTCAATTTTTCCTTATTTTTTTTCTTCTTCTTCAATCGAAGATTTAAAATAATTCATTGGTATTGTTTTTTTTTTTTATTATTTTTGTATAGGATTAATTTAAATGTATATTTATAAATTTGTAAAAATAAAGTTTAAATCAAAATTTGCGTTAATGATGTGACAGAATCTGCTTTCGTAAAAAATCTCAGTTTTTTTTTTTCTATTCTTTTAATTAATTCATCTGTTTTCTGTACAGTTAAAACTCAATTAATATTTAATACACATAATGCTAGTGAGTAATGGGTATTTTAATCGTTTGTAACACGATTACTTTAAATATACCATTTGATTCGATACGCGAAAAAACGCCACGTGTGGTAATCTCTCTATTTATTTTTTTATTTTTTTTTTTATCATTAATTCGACACACGGAACAAAATAAGTGAATAATTGTCGAAAAAGAAAAAAATGTATGAAAAGATGTATAGTAGTGGGTTATGAGATGATATTATGCATAACTGGATATGGTCCGCGATCATTTATGTAACGATGCGTGGAATATAAAGTGTCGCTTTTACTATTTTTTATTATGTACGAAATAAATTACGGAATAATTTTTATGTTTAAATGAGCTTTTATGTCCGCCTTCTTTTTTCTCGTTTGCAATTTAAATTAATTTTTTTTTATAAAAATTTTATTTTTATTTATTTTTTTTTTTTTCTTAATATGTAACATAAAAAAAATTTCATTTTTATGTAAAATTTATAAATATTTTATATTTTACAAAATTTCATGAAATAATTGTAGACTTTATGTTGCGTATATATATATATATATATATATATAGATTTAAACAAATTTATAGAATTTTCAGTTAGAATATGTTTTTAAAAGATACATATTTTAATAAGTCAATTTTTAATAAAATGTAAATATTTAATTTTAAATCGATGAATTTTCATTAAAAAACATTTCAATAAACCTTTTCAAATAAGCACCATGAAGTGCTTATGAATTTTAATGATCACGTAATGCGAATCAATAATGTCACAGTGATAATACGCATTGCATGTATCGATAAACACACTAATAATAATTTTTGCTTCTCAATGATCTTCCCGATATTTTTAAGTTTTTTTTTTTTTCTGAAACATGTGAATCGTTATCGGTATACTTTCAAAGTGTTTCTAGTGCTCGCGTTCAACATTTATTGGTTTGTTCATTATTGTTAAAAAAAAAAAAAAAAAAAAAAGCATATACATTTATATTTGTTGAACCGATTCGCACAAAAGAGATCGAGAGAGAGAGAGAGAGAGATAGAGAGAGAGAGAGAGAGCTACGTCAAAGAGTTGCTTGGGCGAGTTCCTCTTTGACATTGCGTCAGAATGAGTGACATAAAAAAGCCGCAGATAGTCGGAACAATAGAAACCGAGCGCGGAAAAATCCCACTTTCTCTCCATCTCTATTATTTTTCCTTGGTGCTTTTCTCTTTCTCCCTCTCAAACTTTCTGTCTTCTTGCCTCCACTATGACACTCGCTTCTTGTTTCTATTTTACGGAAATTCACCATTCGTTTTTTTCCTGCACTTTTTTTTTTTCATTCCACTCTACTACTCTACCTCCTTTGTTATTTCAAACGGTTTCTTTCGCTCCTATTCTCTCTTTTATTTCCATTATAATTAATTTTAAAAACGATGTTCCTTTTTATTTTATTATTATTATTATTATTATTATTATTTTTTATTTTTTATTTTTTATTTCTTTTTAAGTACTCTGTATTCGTTGGAAGTGAATTTTTTTGAAATTTTACCGAAATAATTTACCACGCATCTACTTTCAAGCTCTACAAACGCGTGATAATAATTTCATAAAACGTTTTAAAATAAAATGACGAATTTAAAATTCATGTTGCAATTTAAACGTTTTTGTTTATATTATTATAAATATTAAAATGTATAAATTACTGTAAAATTTAACATAAATAAACATTTAATCATTTAGCGATTAATTTATTATTTTTTTTTTTTTTTTTTTTTTTTTTTACAATACAACTAATTCATAAATATAATAAGAAATAGATTTTTATTTTTATTAAAACTATAAAAAATTACACTTGAAATTTCAATAAATATAATAAATCAGTGATACGTTATTTAAACAAATAAAACTATATTATCTTTCGTATAAAATAAATCGTCGTATGCTTTTTTTTATCGACTTTTTTTTTGAAAGATTGTTTTATATATACATGTATACGTAATATATACATATATTATATATAGGGAAGAGTAACCAAACGGTAGTACTGGTAAAATGCTGCTTCACTGCGGCGGAAGTGATCCGATGCGGTTGAATGCAGGATGCAAAACTCTCCTTTTTTTCTTTCTTTTTTTTCTTTTTTTTTTTTCTTTTTTTTTTTTTTTTTATATTTTGTTTTCGAGCGTCGCTGCCTGCAAAACATAGTTGCCAAAAATGAATTCTCACATGTTTTCATCGCGTGTAACCATCGGAATACCGATTAAATAACGGGCTTAAGATATCCGACGATGGGGCTATCGTCTTTGCGCAAATATTTTCTTTATGATTTTTACGTGTAATTTTAATTTTTATTCGGTTTTTTAAACGCACATTTTATTTATTGAGAAAATAATGATTTTTTTTTTTTTTTTTTTTTAATGTAATTGTTATTATATTGCATAATATGAATTTTAATGTAATTAATATATACGCATTGCGAATACATAAACGATTAAAAAATTAATTTTTTTAATCAGGATTGAATAGTGTTGTTTGTGCTTTGAAATCGAAGAAACGAATAACTCAAAATACCTATCCAGGTGAAAAGAAATTAGGATTAAGTATGTATCTTCTCAGGTCTTATTGAAGAAACAATAAAGTTAATTGTAATTGGTTAGAGAATGAGAAATAATTATTTGTGAGGGGAGATAAGAATCAGCTGAGAAATTAGGAAAGTAGGGAAGGAATTCATAGAATAAGCGATATTATCTTCGTGAAAGGTCAGGTTTATAGGTCTTTAAAAAGAAGATTTTTCTACTCTTATTGTTTTTTTTTTTTTTTTTTTTTTTTTTTTTTTTTTTTTAATCAAACAAAAATTAACGTTTTCGGATTCATTTTTCAATATTTTTTAAAATTTTTTTCTTCGACGAATTTAAACTCGAAATTTTTTAATACACTCTAATAATTTAATATTCCATTTCACAAAATCTGGAATATAACGAGTATATCAAATAAATTATGCTAATTAAATATTTAATTAAACAAAATAAAAGTTAAATTTATTAATTAAATGTACATTCGTACATTAATTTTTGAAATCTGAATCAAATGAATATATATTTTTATTACAGACATACTCGATTTCTTTTAAATATTAGAAATTTCACTTAATTAAAAATAATAAACAATTGTATTCGTCGAATAAAATATTTACAAGTAATAACAAAAAATATATTAATTGAGTACGCGCGCTATAATTCTATTATTAAAATTAATGAAAAAAATAAAGAAAAGAAAGAAAGACAACCGAAAATTGATTTTTCACAAATAATTAAAATGCTGTATTAACGCTGTATTCGTCAAACGAGTAAAATTTTAACAACAGGTATAATTATCGAACGGTTCAACGTAAAAGTTTCATTCTTTCGATATGAAGACGACGACCCCTTTCCTATCCCCTTGCGCGTGTATTTTAGAGTCGCCTCGTTGAATGTATATAGCCAGCGCGCACGAAGAAGGAAAAAAAAGAGGAACCCGAGCTTCATAAATTTAAGAAGTAGAAGCGTGCTTTTCCCCTCTTGCTCGATCTATACGTTATATACATATATATAAATACACGCAAACACACACACACACACACACACACAAAGTGACTTCTATACACGGCATTACCACTTTCCCGCCGGCGTGAAAAATCCATCGAGCCTCGCAGTTCTCTCTCTCTCTCTCTCTCTCTCTCTCTCTTTCCAAATCGTATATAGTTTAGGTTTGCCGGTTGCGGCTAGACTCACGCGCCGGGTTAATTACTCCGATGAGTGATAAGATAAAAGCGTATATGTACCGCGCTCGCGCTTACCATATTCTATATATACATATATACTTCACCTCTCGAGAGCGCATTAAATCGAACGAGGAGTCAAGCTAGGAGAGAAAGAGAGATAGGGGGGGGGGAGAGATAGAGAGAGAGAAAAAGAGAGAGAGAGAGAGACAGAGAAAAAGAGAGTGCGAGGCACGCCGGAAGCGCGTGTGAAAAAAGACACGGAGAGAAAAGCCGATGGGGAATCAGGCGCCGTGAAACGGAATGCGAACGAGAGAGAATTACTTTACGTTAGATGATGGCCTAAAATTATTTACCTCAAAGACGTTCTCGTCACTTTTTCGGCTTTCTTATTGTAAGTATATGCACATAAAAGACAGCTTTCATCGTTAGCTTCGTTGACGTCTATAATAGAAATTGAAGAAACTTTGAGATAGTGAAAGATGCGCGAAATGGAAATTTTGGGATAAGCGAAATTTCAAAGAGCTAATTCAAAATCCTCGTTGCTTTTAGCTACTAATACGTTACACGTGCAATTGAAAGATTATACACATACAAAAAGCTAAAAAAAAAAAAATTAAAAATTAAAAAAAAAAAAAAAAATTTATTTAAATAGATTAATTAAAAATGAAACGATAATGTTTAATCAAAATTGAAATAGCTATAATTTACATCATTATAAATTTAAATAATCGCACCAACTAAATAAATGCAGATTTACTCTCTGTTGAATAAATTTCTATTTAAACTTTCGTCGGTTTGATAAAAAATTTCAATCCCACCAACGCAAGCATAATCAAAACTTACGTTTGTTTGCTACGAGAAGCTTAGAGAAGTTTTTAATCGGATTTATTAATAATATTATTATATTATTTTAATGGTATACTTGTAATTTTCAATAAATTTTTCTTTTTTCGGTTTACTGATATTTAATAGATATTCGTCTGAAAAAAATTTGTTACAAGTTAAAAACTTATAGTCAACTGTTTTAATATAAGATTAACTTGTTAAAACTCTTAACATTTGAAAATTAATTATTATATGGATACAAAAATAACATATTTGTGCTTTATTAGAAAAATTTTTCATTTTAAACATTAATAAAAACTATACAAAAATATTATTTATTATCAAGTCAACTATCGCATATAAATTGTTTTTATGAAATAATAATTAAGCTTTTATTAGGATGCGTTATTTTAAAATTATGGTCAATGACCTCTTGGGTTATTGCGAAGAGAGAGAATAAGATAGCGTATACCGCACACACGGCAAAACATAATATTATACATACAGTTTTTAAAATGAATTTTTATTATCTCCTTTATCAAACTACCGCGACGGCGATGAAACTCGGGAGGTCGACCCTTTTTCCACTATTCCTCGACGAAACCTTCGTGTAGTCCAGATGCGCGACTCGCGAGAAGAAACGAATTCTTTTTGTCTTCGGGAGTTCGCATCACCGCGGAGACAAAAGAGAATGCGAAATGCCTTTTTCTACCTTCGCTTAAAAAGAAAGGAAGAAAAAAAAAAAAATAATAATAATAATAAGATGCACGCTGTTGTGCTTTTTTACATTTTTTTTTTTTTTTTTTTTTTTTTTTTTTCACCACCGAGCAAAGGATTTGTCTTCTCTTTCGGTTGGCATCAAGAAGAAGACTGAGGATTACGATTATTATACTGGAGCTGGTAATTATGGTAATCCTTTATTAAAATGAACTGACTTTCCGGAAGAGGTTTCATGAATCTTTGTATGTCGAAGGTAGTAATGTAGGACGAATGTTAATTTTATGGTATTCGTTGTAGATAAATGTAAAGAAATTTGTATATTATGTATATTCAATTTTATATAAAATTTTTTTCTGAATAATAAAACACAATAAAATAATTGTAAAAGTTACGATACAGAATTCGCATTGTAAAACGTTATTTTTATTGTAATATAAATCCATTAAAATCATACGTTTTATTTTCTTTATTCAAAATATTAATTTTTAAATTTTATTCGTATAAATTTCATTTCTAGAACCTGCAAATTTAAAAAAAAAAAATATTAATTACATACATAAACTGTAATTAAATACATATATATATATATATATATATATATATACACTAATTTGTAGAATATTTTGCTAATGAAGTTTATGCGAGAGATTTAGAAATTTGAAAATTAATATTTTGAATAAAAGAAATATAACGTATGATTTTAATGGATTTATAATAAAACGTTTTACAATGCGAATTCTGTATCGTGACTTTTACGATTATTTTGTAACGCTTAATTATTCGGAAATAAAATTTAAAAAAAAATAATTTAATTATAAATTAAATACACTTATGTATATTTATCACTTTAAACTACTTTATTACTTACGGTGTATCTGAAATTGGGATGCGATTTTCAGAATTTCGCTAAACTAATTAAACTTATAATTACTTTCTAAATTAAAAAAAAAAAAAACAAAAAAAAAAAAAAATAATGGCTCATTATTATACGAAATGCAGGCTCAATTTTAATTAAACATTTTAAATGCGCTCGTTTTGATATTATTTGAAATTTAAATAACATGCGAAAGTTAACATTTTAGTACTGAATGATATACTAGGAAATATTCAATGTGTGAAATGATGACATGATTTCGAAGTTTTAATAACTTCTTGATAATAATTATAAAATTTAGGCTTTTAATATAGTGGTATTTTCAAAAATATATATCGTAATAATAAATAATTTCAATTTTTTATAAATAGATTGTTTATAATTGCATTATTAATAAACAAATAGTCAATTACGTTCAAAACATCCATATTTTTCGTTTTGAGGAAAAAGAAAAAAAAGTTATTCGACACAAGGCGGATGATAATCATCATTCCTCATATGCCGACTGAATAAAATAAATAAAGTAGCAGGAATAATAAATGATCCCGCAATATCTCCATTAACCATTAAGACCGCAAACAGTACACGTAAATGTACATCTTCGTTTCGGAGGCTTGCGTTACGTGCATACGCTTGGAGATTCGCGCATGTACGTAGGGGTCGGTAAACGGGGGATGCGGTAAAGCGTAAGCGAAAGAGAAAGAGACGCGAAACTTACCGGCAAGGACTCCAGCCATGTAAACCGCGGCGATCCTGAGGCTTCCGTGCACCATTTCCAGCGGCAGTCCGACGACGACCTGTACCCCGAGATTAAACAGCAGATGAAGCCATCTGGAACAAAGAGAAAAGGGACACATGTCAAATCTTGTCGTGTTCTCATTTCCTGTACTTATGTATATTCGTGCAGTTCTTTAAATATTAACACACACAAACACACAAACACACGCACACACATACACACACACACACACAAACACACAACACACACACACACACACACACACACACACACACACACACACACACACACACACACACACACACACACACACACACACACACACACACACACACACACACACACACACACACACACACACACCCCACACACACACCACACACACCATACACACACATACACACACATATATATATATATATATATATATATATATATATATATATATATATATATATATATGCGTATGTCTAGATGCCGCAACATCGATTTTCTTACAGCGCTCGCGGTGTGAATATAATCGCGTTACGTGCATCTCGTCCCGCAACGTCAACTTATTCGCTTTCGCGAAATTCTATTCTCGGCGTATATCGAAATTACGCTCGTAGACAGATAACGTCTAGACGAGGCTGTGTCAGATCGAGGAGAAAGTGTGATTATCGGTAAAAGAACTAAAAGCTAGCGACAATTATCGGCAAGGGTATATAGCCAAAAGTTCGAACGTGATTCATTGAGAAAACGTTAAAGCAATCGACATATTTCACGATGAGGTGTTTGCCGCGCGTTACAATGGCGCAAACCTAGCCGTAAGTTAAAAATCCAGGAGGAGAGAAGCTCGAGAAGTCTAGTAAGTCCCGAGGATGATAATTACGCGCCGGTGTACAGTCGGAGCTTTTTGCGAGCCACAACTTTGCAGACTCGTTGCATGAGAAAGGATCCCATTTTCCTCCCTAATGCTTCTTCTCTTAAGAAGTGCAGAAGAGAAAGATAAAGAGAAAGAGAGAGAGAGAAAGAGAGAGAGAGAGAGAGAGAGAGAGAGAGTCGGGGTGAAAATTAACGCGCGGGAATTTGGGAAATTTTGACAAAAGTGTTGACGGCGAAGAGCGTAGAGAGGAGAACGGAGTTATGTTAGCAACGTGTTTTTGGAAAGGCAACAGAGTTTCGGATAAATTTGTACAAAACGAGTATCGCGAGCGAAAAGGACATCGAGTATGTCCCCGTCATTTGCTTCGCTACTCAAAGGGAATTCCAAGGTGGAAGTAAGAGAAAAGAAACGAACATGTACTCTGAAAAGTTCAAAGCATGAAAAGACAACTCCCGCTTGGGAGCTTCACCGACAATTCGTGATTTATACGATATTTACTTGTTTCGGATAATTTTTGCGACCACCGGTGTTCTTTTATTTTTATTTGTTTATAAAAAATGTATTCGACGACTCGTAATTTTATAAAAGACATTCCGTCTGAATTGATGAAGTTTGTATTACATTCCCGTCGTAATAAATTTTATTTGAAAGATGCGCTGCGGAACAAAAGGATATATAAATGCTGAAACGAAATATTTTCTCGGGACGTTTCTCCAAAATTTTTCTTATCATTTTTACTTACGTTTAAATAAGATACTACTTATACATTCGATAAAATTAAAAATAAATGTAAAATTTTTTTTTTTTTTATTATTATTAAATCGAAAGAAAAAAATGTATATATAAAATCAACCGGAAATAAATGTACTCGATGAGAGAAGCCAGTAGCTTAAGCGAAACAATAAATTCACATCGCGAAATCCAATATCTTGCCGGTTTTCGCACGGACTGCGCCACACTGCATAATGCGACTGAGAGCTTTAATAAACGAGCTGCTCGGCGCCGTGTTTCCAAAGAGTAAGAGAGGGAATAAAAAAGTAAAAGAGGAAGAAGACTAGGTGAAATTCAGGGGAAAAAGGAAGTTTTAAGAGTCACACTTCCTTTTGCGCTTTTAACTTATGCTTCTCTCTCAAGCCCGACGATCCGCGAAGGATCTTCTCTTTTTCTCTCCTTTCCTTTTTCTGTCTCTGTCTCTCTCTCTCTCTCTCTCTTCCAACGCGCGAAACGAACGAGCTCACCCTCTCCCGTCGCGTTTTAAAGTGGGAGAAAGTGGCGACAACGTGAAAGAGAGATAGAGAGAAAGAAAGAGAGAGAGAGAGAGAGAGAGAGTGGGTGAAAGTGAGTTTCGCGCGAGATTAAGGGTTTTATCTCTCTGTCTACGGGTAAAAAAGAAAAGACTTCCTTCCAACGTGAGGCCTTGAGTGGACCGTGAGAGAAGACGCTCTTTTACGTCAGAGAGAGAGAGAGAGAGAGAGAGAGAGAGAGAGAGAGAGAGAAAGAGAGAAGCAGCGATAGACTTCCTCATGTATATTCGGCACGTACTTGAGAGAGCGTAAAATTTCGAATTTAACGTTATCGCGAGGGAAATAAGAAAATCGTCGCCGAAGTATATATATATATATATATATATATACACAGATAGACCAACCATGGTCGCGTACAACGAAACTTTTCAACGAGCAGCTTGATTTTTTCTTTCACCCATCTCCCACCCTCTCTTATTATTTTTTTTTTTTATTCAATCCATTCCTTTTTCACGCTGAATGAAGCTCGGACCTTTTGCATACATTGCGCTTTCGAGCGTTCGAAAAAGCGGAATTATATTTAGAATACACATGCCATGTGTTTTTATGCGGGAAAATCTAATATGCTTGCAAACTTTTTCGTTCTTTCGATTTATATTTATAAAAGTAAAATTTTTTGTATTTTCCTTTATGACGCAATTTGAATGATGGATAAGGTATATGCGAACGCGTTGAAAAGTTATTTTTATCGTTGAATTGAGTATTCCGGATGATTTTTGACTGTATGTTATTTAGATATTTGAAAGCTTTTTTGATATTATATTCCGATGTTGAAAAAGTCGGAATTCACCCAATTTCTAATCCGATTCTGACTAGATCATCCTTTTTGGGCTCAATTTGGAGTATCATCACTGGATTCTTCTAATCAGATGTCCCTATTATATCCCAATTTGAGAAATCCTGGACTGGATTCTAATCAGGTATCCCTACTATATCCTAATTTGGGAAACCCAGTCAGATTACTATTAGAATCTAGTCAGATAACCATATTTCATAAAATTATATAGAGTATATCAATTTTTATTATTTTTAAAATAAAAGAAATTTAACTTATAGAATTATTTTTTACCAATCCACGCTAATATTATAAATACTTTGTTACTTTTTCACATCTAAAATGCTGAACCGATTTTAATAAAATTTGGCAAGACGATAGCCTACTATATCTTAAGGAAAAACTTTTTTCATAAAAAAAAAAAATAAAAGATGTTTTAATAATATGAAATAATGTTCAGAAAATATTTCACACGCGTTGATGTCTTTTTACTCACCGAAAAAATAACAGATGACTCTGCTCATTTTTAAAAAATAGTATATTGTAAAGACATATGTATGTACATATACTCAGCGAGCGTCACCGATACGTTTTTGTTTTTCCGCGTACGACGCCACGAATATGAAAGTGCCGTGTGTAACTTGCAAAAATCGTCATCATACATTATTAAAAAAAATTATGAACTCTAACACATTTTTAATTTGGATTGAAACATATCTTCAATTAATTAAAATTTAATACCCCTGTATATTAATTTTAATAATATTAGTGACTATATGACTATTATATACTTTTCAGGTTATATATAGTTTTAAGTAATAAAACTTTAAGAGTGTAATTATTATTTTAAAATAATAAAAAATTATACTAATTCATTAGTTACTTATTTATTTTAAATGTAGAATTAATAAAATTGTGTATTGCTCGTCATGCATGAAATCTTTCACAGAATAATGTCAAAATATATATTATAATATTATTTTTAAAATTTGTATTAAAATTGATACAGATTTTTTTTTAAACTGAATAAAGCTAAGCAATTCGTTGTTATTTTTGAGACAAAATATTTATCGAAAAGGAAGAAAATATAAAATATTCGGATCTAATTGGGATCCAATCAGAATCTGGATGGATTCTAAATGGGATATAGAATTAGAATCCGATTGGAACAGTGTTACACTTCTGACTGTAATACCAATTAGAAGCAGGGAAATCTGAATGGTTTCCAAATAGAATCCAAAGATTTTTCAACAAAGGAATTGTTATACATTTTAAGTGGATTAATATTAATTCATTACTATTTTATACTGCTTATGTATGGAGTTAATTAAATATGATAACAGTTTATTCAAAATAAACTTTGATTTTACTTTTAAACATCGTTAACGACCAATATACCTTGAAATAATTTGAGAATCAATTGTACTCAAACTTTAGTATATTTATAATGTTCAATTTTAAATTTCAAATGTTTTATTTATTAAATTAAATAAACAACAAAGTATAAATGTAAGTTTCTAAACGAAGTTAATTGTACGTAAAAAATATTTCAATAAGTTTAAAAATTTTAAAAACATAAGGGAAAATGAAGTGAATAGATAGATGTATATTATTTTATTTGTTCTTAAAAAAGTTTAAAAGCATTCGTTGATTTGCCGGGAGGAATTTTTTCATTTTGTTTCAACGCATTCGTCTAAAGTAAAATAGATCAATTTAACCGATGTTGCGTACAGAAAAACGCAGCCACAAAAAACCGCGTGTGACAGGACACGCGGCGACGAGAAAAAGTGACACACAGAAGTTAAAAGAGGCGCGCGTGTGTGTGTGTGTGTGTGTGTGTGTGTGTGTGTGTGTGTGTGTGTGTGTGTGTGTGTGTGTGTGTGTGTGTGTGTGTGTGTGTGTGTGTGTGTGTGTGTGTGTGTGTGTGTGTGTGTGTTTGTGTTTGTGTGTGTGCACGCGCGAATGCATACTAAACGGCAAAACGGAA
Source organism: Chalcis sispes (assembly GCA_949987625.1). Lineage (NCBI taxonomy): Eukaryota > Metazoa > Arthropoda > Insecta > Hymenoptera > Chalcididae > Chalcis > Chalcis sispes. Next base: position 58,260,547 of record OX465095.1, read on the forward strand.
AGTTAAATAAAAAATAAAAGGAATAAAAATAAAAAATAAAAAAATAAAAAAAAGGTCGGAGAACGAAATGTCGTTTGAAGCAGCCGAGTATGCGAAAGCGAGCGAGGAATTTTTGCATCGAAGGGTACAGCGGAAAATCGTGCCATGGACTGTAACGTTTTTTCATTTATCACGGCGTTGGTGTAAAAGAGAGAGCGCGCATTAATACGAAAAGAGAATAAGAGAAGGAAAACGACCGAATGAAGGAGATAATTATTGAAAAACTGATAATTTCAGTTTTCATTAATCTTAAAATAAAGTTTTTTGCATTCGTTATGCGCCGGCGTCGAACCATAAATGTTTGATTTAAAGGTTTTTCTTTGATTTGACAATGTTCAAATAATCATTTTTATTTGAGAAATTATACATAACCATGAGAATAAAAATTTATTTTTTGAATTTTTAAAAAAAAATTTGCAGTAATATTTAGATTCAGCTGATTTCGAAGAGCTGCAGTAAAAATTTTTAATCCACCTGATTTCTTAAAATCATTCCTTAATCTTCAAGCTCGAAATATCGCATCAGAAGAGATATTCAATTTAAGCGAGAGAAGACAAAGCTGTAGAGCGACGTACCGCAAATAGATAGAGAAAGGGACAAGGAAGAAGAGAAAAATCGAGTTACGGTGTCGCGCGTACACGAATGCGTGCGCGACGATGCAAATTCAGCGAGTGGAACGAGCACAACGCGCGCGAATAAACTCGGCCCTAGGAAATGGACAATTTGCATTGCCTATCAATAAAGGTCGCTGTTGTTACAACGGCAGGAGTATACCTTGGTTGCGACAGTGTTTGTTACTCGATCGTTAGCCGGTAAGGAAAAAAATATATATAGTCTCGCCTCTCTCTTGACCGTTCCCCGCTTTCTTTCTCTGTCTCTCTTTCTTTCGCCCTCTTCGTTTCTCGTGCTTTCTCATTACGGTGCCGCAATTACTTTTAACTCACGCTTACGAGACTACCAAGTTTGTTAACCAGACACCTTTCCTTTTTATTTTTTCTCTTCTCTCTCTTCTCTCTTTTCTCTCTCTCTCTCTCTCGCGCTTCTCTCTCTCTCTCTCTCTTTCTCTCTCTTAAGCTTCGTCTTGTACCACGTGCTTGATTCTACACCTACGCGCGCGACTCGATTTATCTTTGTTTGCTCCGACGGTGGCCGAGAAGACATGATCGAATGCGTATGATATATTTTTCCCTGAAAATATGGAAGCCAAGGAATTTTTCCTTTGTACTTCGTTAATTTTTTTCTTTTTTCTTTACCAAGAAAATATAATTGTACAGGTAATGTGATTGAACTTGAAAATAAAAATGAATCTTTGCTTCATCGCGAATAAGAATTTTTTAAATTATGTCAATGCAAATGAGAAAACAGAATTTCATGATTTCTTTCTTTCTTCAAAATTCATGTTTGAACAAAAATATCTAGTTCTTAGATTTAAAAAATTTCCTTGTTTTTATATGTTATAAAATCGTACCCTTCTTTTCTTAGACTACCTTTTTATATAAGTATGATTTTTTTCATCTCTCACTCTTTTTCTTTCTCTAACTCTACGTATCTTTTGTTTTTTCAGAATTTTTCATATTTCACTTTCTACATACCTATACATATATGCAAAATTTTTCGGTAAACATTTTTATACCTATAAATAATCTATAAAAACTAAAATATGGTGATTCATTTATAAAATGCATTTAAAGATTTAAAAAAACTCATTGTATACAATGCACATAATAATAATAAATAAACAAAGGAGTGTTTTGTGGTCATAAAACATAAATAAAAAAAAAAAATAATAATAAAAGAAAAAAAGAAACAAATGGGATACTTGACCGACTTCTTTTATTTGTGAATTTGCGGCTTCTGTTAATAAAGGTTACAATTTCTTTTTCCTTTTATTATGAAAAAAAATTAGAATTCAAAAGATATTTAATAATAAAAATATTTATTTCATCTTATAACATTTAATATTAAAAAATTTATGTACGTAAAAATAATCATTTGATAACAATTTTATTACCGTGAGGAAGGAACTATTAAGCCACCGAATGCAGCACGAAATAAATGAAAATCTAATTTCCAGTAAATCGGAATGTATAAATTTTCCATTGGTAGTATGTTTGTTTTATAAATCGTTATGAGAATGAAGTTATCCCTTCGTACATACTTACGCATATTCACTATATATAATTCTATTGCAATAAATCGTTTGCTTTCAAGGGGTTTGCAACGCTACATCCCATGCGGAAAAATTTTTGAATTCGATTTGGAAACCATTCAGATTTCCCTGCTTCTAATTGGTATTACAGTCAGAAGTGTAACACTGTTCCAATCGGATTCTAATTCTATATCCCATTTAGAATCCATCCAGATTCTGATTGGATCCCAATTAGATCCGAATATTTTATATTTTCTTCCTTTTCGATAAATATTTTGTCTCAAAAATAACAACGAATTGCTTAGCTTTATTCAGTTTAAAAAAAAATCTGTATCAATTTTAATACAAATTTTAAAAATAATATTATAATATATATTTTGACATTATTCTGTGAAAGATTTCATGCATGACGAGCAATACACAATTTTATTAATTCTACATTTAAAATAAATAAGTAACTAATGAATTAGTATAATTTTTTATTATTTTAAAATAATAATTACACTCTTAAAGTTTTATTACTTAAAACTATATATAACTTGAAAAGTATATAATAGTCATATAGTCACTAATATTATTAAAATTAATATACAGAGGTATTAAATTTTAATTAATTAAAGATATGTTTCAATCCAAATTAAAAATGTGTTAGAGTTCATAATTTTTTTTAATAATGTATGATGACGATTTTTGCAAGTTACACACGGCACTTTCATATTCGTGGCGTCGTACGCGGAAAAACAAAAACGTATCGGTGACGCTCGCTGAGTATATGTACATACATATGTCTTTACAATATACTATTTTTTAAAAATGAGCAGAGTCATCTGTTATTTTTTCGGTGAGTAAAAAGACATCAACGCGTGTGAAATATTTTCTGAACATTATTTCATATTATTAAAACATCTTTTATTTTTTTTTTTTATGAAAAAAGTTTTTCCTTAAGATATAGTAGGCTATCGTCTTGCCAAATTTTATTAAAATCGGTTCAGCATTTTAGATGTGAAAAAGTAACAAAGTATTTATAATATTAGCGTGGATTGGTAAAAAATAATTCTATAAGTTAAATTTCTTTTATTTTAAAAATAATAAAAATTGATATACTCTATATAATTTTATGAAATATGGTTATCTGACTAGATTCTAATAGTAATCTGACTGGGTTTCCCAAATTAGGATATAATAGGGACATCTGATTAGAAGAATCCAGTCATGGTACTCCAAATTGAGCCCAAAGAGGATGATTTAGTCAGAATCGGATTAGAAATTGGGTCAATTTGCATTTCTTTCACGCAGGATGTATTTATACATGTATAAAAACTAATAAAAAAAAAAGAAAATACAAAACATTATTGCCCTCAACTCGGCGGGATTCAAGGGCTGCACTAAATTTTATTGCATGCACACGTGAAAAAATAAGGTACGAACGAGGAAGAGAAAAGTAAGATACGTAGAGGGTAAAAGACGGAGAGAGAAAAATCGAAGGGTGACTAAGCTAGCTCTGATGGTAATTGCCTTCGTGCCGAAGCGACTTTGCTTCTTTCTCTTTGGCTTTGGCTTAATTCCATAGGGAAATGAGTCAAGATAGACTGACGGGGAGATTCCGATCTTTTTTGATTTCCTAGAAAAGAAGTAACGTAACCTACGACATTAAAGGGAATAGATAATGGAAGTACCTTCGATGATCGAGGCTACTATATCTGTGCGTGTATGTGTGTGTGTGTGTGTGTGTGTGTGTGTGTGTGTGTGTGTGTGTGTGTGTGTGTGTGTGTGTGTGTGTGTGTGTGTGTGTGTGTGTGTGTGTGTGTGTGTGTGTGTGTGTGTGTGTGTGTGTGTGTGTGTGTGTGTGTGTGTGTGTGTGTGTGTGTGTGTGTGTGTGTGTGTGTGTGTGTGTGTGTGTGTGTGTGTGTGTGTGTGTGTGTGTGTGTGTGTGTGTGTGTGTGTGTGTGTGTGTTTTATGCAGGTGTATACAAAAGGGAAGTTCGCGTATGACGGTGATTATACCGACGAATTTCGAATAAACGTATTCGGGACAAGAATCGACGATTTCGACGTCGTATTTTGATGAAACGAGAAGATTATTCGGCTTTCGAAATTGAGTAGATCGAATCTTCATATAATCAATATACGGAGTTGATTTCGAATTATCATACCTATGGTATTATTTGGATGAGATTCTATTCGACTGTCCCCTATTTTTAATTACTTATATATATATATAATTCAAAATACGCATCACTCAAGCTTATTTTTGTTTCAAAATTTTAACGTTATTTTTGTCCATTTTAATCCTAAATAAATAAAAATAAAAGAGCAAAAGAAACAGTAACAAATGGATTAGCTACTAAATAAAACATAAATTACTCCACTTAATAAATAAGCACCACTTGATATTACACGTTACGGTAAAATAGCAGTAGTTCCCACAGTAAGTGTAATTTCTACCCCTTTGATATGCTTAAAATTACTCAATCTACCGTTAGATACCCTCTATATCGATGATTTATTATTCTAAGCTCGAGACACACGTTGTGTCTTACCGATCGATGCTTCTCTACATATGTACGTGCATACACGATGTGGACAGAGGAGAGCAGTAATCATCAAAATTGTAAAACTTGGATTGTCCTTTAGCTTTGCACATACGGCACTCTTATATGTTCGAGTGTTAGGGGGAACTCAAGGACAAACTTTATTTTTCTCCCTCTTTTGTATTTTTTTTTTTTTTTTCTTTTTTTATATGGTTCGAGATTTCGTGAGATAGTGCGCGTTTGCCTTTGATGAACGCGAAATTATCGTTTAGTTTCGATTTCCTTACTTATGTATATAATTTTATATTTATTATTTTTTTTCGAGATTGAACGGATAAATATTTTTTAAGTTTAATTTTAATGATTATTGTTGCATTTTATTCAAAGACCAATTATTATTGATTTCAAGTTTACAACATTGCTTATCGATGGTTTTACTTATTGAAAAATAACAATTAAATCGCACATTCAACAACAATGATAAACAAAAAGAAAATAAAAAAAAATTGAATAATTCAAGGTCGCTCACGCACAACGAATATCTCGTTCACGAGTACAAATTTATACAAATGCGTAGAATAAAGAGCTCGGTGCGAGATTTATCATCCGGTTTAGCTTGTTATAAGACGCATGGTGGGCCGAATTCCTTTCCATACACCTTGTAAATTTATCCGAAATGAGCGACGTCGAATAAAAATAAGAATATATATATATATATATATATATATATATATATATATATCCATGTACGTATACATATATAAGAATATTGATTTATATCATGAAACAGTCGTTTAATTTTAGAGAGAAAGCGACCGAGTATTTGCGTCGCCCTTACGGTAATGCATACATACATTTTTCTCCATTTATTCCGACAATTGCCACCCTCTCCTTATTCTTTCTTTTTTTCTCTCGTTCTTCGATTTAGTTGTATACAGATGCGCTTATAGATATGCGACATGGTAATAAAGATAAATCGAAAATCGATAGCGCTTAATGCCCTCTCATTACTCGTTGCACTTAACGAGAGGAGACGCGCTCACGCCTCATTTTAAGATGATCCTGGAAGAGCGTTAACCTTTATGAAAAAAAACCGTGTGTCATACTATACATATATAGTCCGCAAGCTTTTTTTTTTATACGTTTAACCTCTGTAAATTGTTCATCGCGCGAACGTTAATCCTCGCTTAGTCAGTTTTATTTTTTAAGATGCTAAGGTGTAGGTGTTTGTTTTAAACTATATTCAAATATTCCCTATTATACTTAATATCTTTTAAAAAATTGAATAATAATATAATTTAATATGGCGAAATTGTAATTAAAAAATTACTTAAATCCATATCTTTAGGTTTTATTATATTTTATATTAAGCGAGTCAATTGATCAATAAATCATTAAATTCTTTCTTATTTTATATTGAAAAACTAAATCCCCAAAAAAAGCAAAGAAAAATTCATATTTCCTTATGCCGGTCTGCAATTCAATTAGGCTAAGCGCGTTCGGTATCACACGTCATTACTCGATCGTCAAACATTCGAAAAAAGGAAAAACAAAAAGAGAAACTAACGCAGCCGACTATGCAATCGTCTAATGGAGCAAAAGTCGAAACGTACACAGACCCACACAGACGCGCGCGCGTATGAATACTACCATATCCACATTCGCAGACGGTTGTTCAATAAAGAGTATAAGGGAGCGATATACCGTTTTATATTGTATACGTATACGCGCTCTTCTAATAAATTGCCAGCAAACGAATAAAGTTGACACCGACGATAAGTCACGCTAAACCACGGCTTTGCGGAAGCTAGTGGATAAGTGGCCGAGGTGCCGAGGTACCGGAGTGATAATGGAATTCATAAAGATACGTTATATTTTTTGAGCTTTTTGTTTTTATCACAGTTAAATCTTTTTTTTTTTTTTTTTTTTTTTATTTTGCTAATTTATCAGAGGCAAAAAATATTACTACAAATTTTTCTTTTCTTTATAAAAATCAATATTTAAATCTTAATAATGTGAAATTTTTATATAAAATTATAGCTAGATATAGTTTGAAAAAATATAATTTTGTAAAAGAGTCAAAGTAGTGATAACATATTTTAATGTTTATTAAAATTTTAAAAATTAACGTTTTCAAATATATTTTTTCAATGAAATTAGAATTAAAGTTAAAAAGTTTAAATAATAATAAAAAAAAAAGGATAAAAAACATTGAGAAAAAGGTTAAAGGTATTTATCCCAATTTTAAAAATCGTTAAGTTACTGCATCGCAAAGAAAAAAAAAAAAAAAAAAATGAAGCCAAAACAATTTATACTGGCGCGACTCATCCAATTTCAACGACTAAAAAACAATTCGCCTGAGTTATGCGAGAGATCGACCGGAACTTGTTGCAACTCCAGCGCATTTTCATAATTGCGAAATGCAAATAAGAGTAGAAGCTGCAGAGAGAGAGAGAGAGAGAGAGAGAGAGGGAGAGAGAGAGGGCGAAGCAATAAAGCAAGATAGGACTACGAAAACACGAGGAGGATGACGACGCAGCCGTCGAAGGAAAAATGTAGATGATCGCGGAATTTTCCAATTTTTTTTCTCCCTCCCATCTTCTCTCTCTTCCTCTTCTTTTCCGCGACTTTAGGGTAGCGGCGACGAGAGAGCGCGCGCGTAATGGCTCGGGTCGTTGAGCATGCATAATCTCGACTACTTGCGTATATATATGTATATATATACATATATCGAGAGCGCTTCGACTGCCATCATTATTCAAATCTACCGTTGGCGCTGCTGCGGGCCGCCGTTGCGGTTAAAGTTTTCATCGTAGTCGGGTATCTATATATATATACCGATTCGCTTTCGGTAACTCACGATGGTCCGCGAGTAGTGACAAAAGTACAGCCGTGAGTTTTTCTTTCCCCAAGATATAGTCCACCACCTTTATTACTTTCCATTTGCTATTGTTCCCATAGTTTTTCCAGCGAACGTTTTTTTCCTCCCGCGTTAACTCGGGTTTTGCACTCTTGCAGTCGGCTCTGTTTTTTTTCCCTTAATTCTTGTAATTTGATGGATATTTGAATCTGACTTTAATATTACGACACTTCAATAAAGTATTGTCTAATGAATTTTAAAAATTATGACAAACTTTTCTATATCAGCAATGCATATCAGCTCTTTCTCTGTCTCTCTTTTTCTCGAGCTTTATAAATTTGACAAAATCTATGAAAAGTTAATCAAATAATGCACAAAGAAATATTAGCCAACCTATATATATATATATATACAGGGTGAGTCATTTTAATCTATCCACCCCGTAATCTCCGAAAAATAAACGGTATACGAAGACATTGTTCAGATAAAAGTTGCTGAGAACTATGGGGGCCATCTTTCTGCAATATCGGTTTTGACCTTGAGATCAATTTTCAAGGTTATTTGAAAATCAAAGTGATTTTTTTAAATGGGAACCCCTATTTTTGACATTAGATTCTGAAAGAGCGGGAAATCTTACGTTTGAAATGATAGTTAAGGTGAATTTTCACGAGGTCAAATCAAGGTCAATTTTAAAAAATCATTCAGAAAATGTTTTTATGGCATCTGGGCGACAAAAATCTGAAGTGGACTAACGACTTTGATCATCGTGACCTTGAGGTTAACTTGAAAGGTCATTCGAAGGTACGTCCACGTCGTTATTTCTGGGTAACTCTAAAATTAAGTATTTTTACTCAGAAAAATCCTCTTGACCTTTACATAATCTTCAAATCTAAAGATTAACGAAGTCAAAGTCGTTGACCTCTGAACCTATTCGAGCATTTTCCATTTATAAATCCATTAAAATTTGCAACAAAACAGCTTTTGGACAATTCTTTCATATTTGACCATCTAAAAGTCAATCAAGCAAATTAATAGACATTATTTTTCTACAATAAAATGTTTCCATGCTTTTGGAATCCGAAATCAAAAGGTAGGTGTTCTTATTTAAAAAAATACTTTGACCTTCGAATGACCTTGAAAATTGATCTCAAGGTCAAAATCGATATTGCAGAAAGATGGCCCCCATAGTCCTGAGTAACTTTTGTCTGAACAATGTTTTTGTATACCGCTTTTCGGAGATTTCGGGATAGATAGATTAAAATGGCTCACCCTGTATATATATAACGACTTAAATCTTTCTTGGTCCTACTTTTCTGCTTTTCCACGGCTATAAATAAAATTCAAATTTAAATTTCCTTTTATTCGAAAATTTTCAGCGCAGCTCGACTCGCGCGTCTACGCAGCACGAGGATTATGCGCGATTAATGGTAAATCGCGGTTGAAATCCAGGAAGGCCGAAGAGAATAATCCAAGCAGACAAGCTAAATTCACTCGGCGCATAAAGAAACTTTCTCGCCACTTTTTTTTCACCCTCCCGCTTAGGCATATTTGGTCTCGGATTATACAATACGCGCTTCCTTTATCCGAGCAAGTTTACTTTGCGCCCTTCTCTCTCGTTTAATTTCTCGTCGATACGTGGTAAACAAAATTTATATTATCGCGAATTTTGGACTGTTTCGGAAATTCAAAAAAAAAAAATACAAGAAAAAAGTTTTCTTTTTTTTTACTACAGATATTAATCAGAAAAATTTAGACAGATGTGAATGCATTTGTTATACTCTTTCTCGTTTATAAATTTATAAATTTTTTATATCCGATATATTATACGTCGTATTTTTAAAACTAAAAGTTTTTTATAAGTTTTCTTAAACGTTTAATCTCGTTTTATTGGTGAAATTTTATGGATTAATTTTACGAAAGCATAAGAATAATTGAATATCATAAATATTGCATAAGATCGATTGTTTTTCGAAAAGTATAATAATACGGACATACGTAACAAAAAATACGTATAATTTATCAGTATTAAAACAATTTTCTCAAATCTCTGCAATTTGTACATTATAGCACAATTTAATGAGCATAAAAATTTAATGGAAATACTTTAAGTATATTTTTAGAACACAGAAAATATTTTACAATATACTTTTAATAAGATTTTACATTTATTATTCACGATAATACTTTTATATTTTAATAGTTGATTACGCACTCTCGGATTATAAAATGGAAGTCGATAATAAAACATTTATTACATTTAATAAATTAAATTATTATACTTTAAATGAAATAAAAATGACGATGAAAAATTCGAATGCTACATTCTTTATGGAAATTTACGAAAATCGAAAAACGAACTGCATTAACTTTGACTGAAGGTAATGAAAAAATAAATAAAATGACAAAAGATTTATTTCAATAATAAACGTGGATACGATTATAAATGAAATTCGAACGTACATTGTGGGATGAAAAATCAATGTACATTATAAATCAATTTCAATGATTATAGTTTAAACGTAACACAAGCACAACAAAGACTACAATATAAACTTTACAAACTCTCTCGATACATTTAAATCGTTCGCACCATTTCGATGTTATCAACGTTGCACGCAAGCGTAAACTTTGCCACAAAGTTTAAAAAATCGTACGATCGATATAAAGTTTCAAATTATCGCGCATGTTGTACGCGTACGTATGAGTACTTCGATCGGACCAAAAAGCCTCAAACCTCGTCAACGTTGAGAAAAAATAATGAGATGAGAGTGTAACCAAAAGTATACCCGCGTGAAAGAGAAAAAATCTTTAAACGTGCGAAAAATTGCGAGCGTCGGTTTACGCGTTCTCTTACTTTAACTTTTCGATACAAACATACATACATGTATATATGAAAGAAAGAAAGCACAGCATCTGAAAACCGGACCATTACGCACGCCATATAGTATCCCATTCATGTCGCTCGAGTCTCGAGCTCGAGTTATGCGTACTCATGAGTCGCTGTATACTTTAGGCGTTGTACGCGTATATTACCTTAGCTTTGGCTTCCGCTAATTAGAGCCAGTGTATGTGTATGTGTGCGTGTGCGTGTGGCGCTCGCGCGACTGAGCTAACCGCGCGCGTTCAAACGGATTCTCTTATTCCCCCTCGCTCGTTCCCACGGGACGAACAATCTTTATCTGCTTCTCTCTCTCTCTCTCTCTCTCTCTCTCTCTCTCTCTCTATCTTTCGCGCGACCGACCGAGTGAACCCAGCCGATATTTTCTTGCGTTGTTAGACTATTGCGTGCGTGTATACCTTTTTTCGGATACTTTTATTTCTTTATGCATTTATACGTATGTGTGTATTTTATTTTGAAAGCTGTCAATGAACTCTTGGAAGTTTTAATGATTTATTGGACTGGCGTTGGGACCAGATTTTTGCCTTGGTTGGAGATAAGAAATGAATCTTATTTCATTTCAATTTTTTCTTTTTGTAAATTAACAATTTTGTCACGATTATATTGAGTGATATTTTTAAGCCAACAATCGATTAAAATATAACAAAATCATTTGCATTATTTATATATTTGTTGTTAACTTTTCATAATCAAATTAATCACTTATTTTTAGAATACATCGGTAAGTTATTGGTCGTATTAAGAATAACGTTGTTAAATTTTAAAAATAATTTTATTCATTATTAAGTATAATTAATAAAAAAACAAAATGATAAATAAATAAATATACGATTTTATAAATCTAATTTTAAAAAATTGAAACAAATAAATTATTACTTAATACTATGCATATTTGCATAATGCTTTATGTTTATACAAAATTTATTTCAAGAAATTAAATTTGTAAATTATCAGACGATATATATATACCCGTATGTATATAATATATAATTCTTTATATTAATAAAAAAATTATAAACGACGTATTATTTCACATCGATGTAAAAATATCATTTCTTAGAAGTGCACCGATCAATACTTAAATAATACCAGAGGAATGTGTGCATCAACAGTAATGTGACATGTTCCGCGCCGCTTGTGTCAAAAGAAGGAAAGAAAAAAAAAAAAAGAATAAATAAAAAGTAAAACAGTACAATGAGTAATAAAATCATGCAGCGGCACGCAGATCCATGGGAAAATCTCTTTATCTATCTATCTCTCTCTCTCGTTCTCGGATTAACGTAGCTTTTCTTATCGGTCGAACTAGTCTTAACAACGTCGCCCGATTACTTAACTCGCGTCTTTATACGCATGACTCTCAATCTGCATAAAATTATCGGCGCACCGGCGGCGGCGGACACCACAAGCTCGCGCTTGGGCTTCACGCGCCCGTTGTGATTTACTTTTGCCGTATGGGCTCCGTGTGAACCCGCCGTCGTTGTTGTTCTTTCTGTTGCCGATGTTGATGTTGTTGTTGCTGATGCGGATGAGCGCTGGACTTGTTCTCGTTAAGAGATTGCTTGCTTTTCAGAACTGAGACGATAATATGGATGTATATTTTATTTTATTTTATTTTTCTTTTCTTTTCTTTTCTTTTCTTTTAAATTAAATGAAAATATATGATCTTCAATACGTTGTTAAAACTATACATTTAAAAACAGATATTAAGTTTAATGAATGTAATATTTTCGTTACGCGATGTCATTTTATTTACTGCGACCATTTACAATTTTACGAAGAAAATTTATAACGTAGTAAAATTTACTAAATTATCTCTGTAAAAATCTTAAGTTGATTAGAAAAAAAAAAAAAAAAAAAAAAAAAAAGTATTTATGATTAAAAAAAAATTTTTTGCAATTAACAAACCGTTTATATACACCAAAAAAGACGCACGTATTTGACGTCGGTTCTTAAAAAGTATTAATTAAACTTTTGCACAGCGATTCGGAGGAGCCAAGGAGCTCCCGATTTAACGGACGATTAACTCTTCTTCTCTAAACTCCTCACATATACATATATACACCCTTTCTAGATGAAATATACACTCCGTGCGTCCGGGATGCAAGTACTCGTAACGATATACGTATATAGTCCGTTTTTTTTACGGCGCATACTCGTGAGACTCAACTTTATATAGAGTTTGCGTGTATATATATATATATATATATATATATATGTATAAAGTCCTGCTCTTATCTTTGCGTCCTCATGAATAATTTAAGGAACCTCGTACGGAAAACTTATCTTTCACGATGTCTTTCTTCCTTTTCTCGCTGCTTCAAGATGTTCTTACCATTTTCGTATATAAACTTACGGTTTCTTTCCATTTCTCTCTCTCTCTCTCTCTCTCTCTCTCTCTCTCTCTCTCTCTCTCTATAATTCTTTTCTTTTATTTATTTATTTATTTTTTTCGCGAAAAAATTTGATGGAAAAATATAGACGATAAGAGAAATTATGAAAGAAATTGTGAGTATTCATGCGACCAGCGTGAAAAAGGCTTTTAATTTTATTAGATGCGGTAAAATTTAATCGATAAAGCGAGAAAGTCCGCGTCAAAGTCGAATAGGATAACGAAGATGGCGACTGCAACGTATATACTGTGTAGATTAGAAGAGAGAAAGAGAGAGAAAGAGAAATGGGGAAAGAAACGCGAGAGAATTTTGCACAAAGAAAGGGTCAGTTGAGCGAAAAGAAATCGGGGGACTGCGATTCAATGAAAGCAAAGTGAAATCTTGTTAATATAATTGGCTGCCTTGTCAAATCTTGGTCATTAAATTTTTTATACATAATAAATTTCATATAAGTAAACTTAAAGAGCGAGAAAAAGTGTCCTGACATCACAGTTTATGAAATAAAATCATTCGTAGAGAAGATCAAAGCATGATTTTTTGCACGAAGTAACGACAATAAGAAAAACTTTGTTCTTTGTGTGCATGAACAAAAAGAAATAGTATGCAAAGCATTATAAAATTTTTACTTTGTGGCGTTATAAAATGATAGATAAAAATTGCATACAGAGTCTTCTTTTTTTTCTTTTTTTTTTGTTTTTCGTGCGACAAGTTTTCTCGGTAATACAACAAACGAAATAACAAAAGATCGAGATTGACGGAATATAAAATAAAATAATATTACCTAAGGGCAAAAGAGAAAGAAAAAGAGGAACAACCGGAGCACGGAAAGACGCGCAAACCGACGCGATTCAGCAACGATGCAATCTCTACTCATCCGCTTTTCGATATATATAAAAAGAACGGTAAAAAAAAAAAGGAGGAACCAAAAAGTAAAATTGACCCACATATAGAAAAACGCTTCGCTTCGTTCTCTCCTTAGCGGTGTCGCTCATATTTTTTTCCCCGCCGCGCTATTCTTTTATGCGCTCATCTAGGAATAAGCCCCGAAGCGTCGGGCTCGAAAGCGGCCCGCGTTTTTTATTTCGCCGTTTTATTTTTCTCGCGCCGCGGGCGTTGATAATTTTTCGCGCCCTCGAGGTTTGGCCGAAAGAAAATAGCGACTCGCGCGAGAAGGAGAGAGGTTTGTTTAAGAGTAAAAAATAAAAAAGAAAAAGAAAAAAAAAAAAAAAAATTGTAAAAGCGCGGTGGTTTTCATTGCCGAACGCGCTCCACATATTTCGCCTTCGCTTTTAGATTTTTCGCCGTTCAAGAATGAAATGGCTTTTTATTTGTGCGAATTCTTTTGACTCGCGCTCGACTTTGGTCTTCGTTTTCTTTTTAAAATTCGTACGTATGAAAAGAAAAAAAAAAAAAAAAAAAAAAAAAAAAAAAAAAAAAAAAATACGCGATTATTAATATAAAAAAGCCAAGTTGTCGATTGTATCTTTTTCGATTGTTTTTAGTGACAAATAAATATTTAAAGCAATATCAAATGTCGTGCAATGGATCTTTCTAATATTTAGAAGTTTCACGATATGATTTTTGTTGATTTTTTTTTTTTTTTATTTATTTTTTTTTTTTTCATATAAAATTATTTTAATATATATTTAAAAAATATTTATCTACTGATGTTTTTTATAATTTATTCCATGAAAAAAATATAAATTATTTAAAAAATGTTTGCTTTTTGCGCGTGAAATAAATTTCATGCGTCGTTACGAAAATCATTATTAAAATTAATTATTGTTAAATTTTAAATTAATCATTAATTTAAAAGGAATTTTATAAAAATGTGTATTGAAATTCATCATACAGGTAAAATTTTAATCAATACGAAACATTCTTTCGGCATTTTATCATGAATTTAAATAATTTAAAACTTTACGATTCCAGTTAATTATTAATTTTCCGTTTATTAAAAAAAGAAAAATTTAAAAATTGTACAAAAATTGAACAAAATTGAATATATCAAACAAAATTTTCAATTGATTCATAAATAAATATAATTCAAGTAAACTTACCCCGCGTGAAGAAACATGTAAAAGGCGAACCTCCACAGCTCGAGCCGTTTGTCTGGTCGATAGATGAAAACGCTGTCGATGGGGACCGGCCCCGAAGGGTTAACTTCACCCTTGGCGACAGTGTAATAAGTGAAAAAACCCAACTGCAACATAAAAAATAAATGCAAAATAATTAATATTGATTTTGATTTTTAAAAATTAATAAGGTTACGGGTAATATACAATATTGTAAAAAAAATAAATAAAGAATTTTATTATCAATAGCTGAAGGTTAAATTATTGCCAATTTTAAACATTTATTTTACTTTAAACAATATGAGAAAAAATTTTAAAAAGTTGATATCGAGTCACTTTTTTTTTTTACGGAAAAAGAATTTTTCAACTACCTGTTGATGCATTAGCAGCTCGACACCGACTATTAATTTTATTTTTAATTTGAATGAATTATTTTATATTTTGTTAGCGGAAAATCTTTTTCGATCCTCCAAAACCAAGCTGTGATTAAAAAGTATATTTTTTTATTTCTATTTTATTGATTGTTTGAAAAAATTTATTTTTCAATGCGAAAAAAAAATTAAAATATCTCAACACGTTAAAAAGTTTAATTTATCGATAAATTTTTTTATGTAATAAAAAATAATTATCAATTGTTCTGTCATAAAAAGAAAACCTTAAGGTAATAATAAACTCAACTGTTCGCACGCGTTGCACAAGTTTACGAGTAAGACTCGAGAAGCGCAAGAAGTAATATACGCACATAGATCAACCAATGCAATATCACGTAGTCACGATGCGACCAACAGAAAAAGCAAATAATGCATTTCCGAGACGGGTGCGAACTAATGCGTTTGAAAAAAATTAATTATAAAAAAAAAAAATACATATATATATATATATATATCGCGATGAAAAAATATGAACTTCGATAAAAAAGATAAACTTTGCTTCATTTATTGGATTTTAGATTGCCTGCAACTTTTATTACGTTTTTGCGTGAATGTTTTTAATAAGTTCTTATAAATTGCTTTTTTTTTTTTTGCATGAAAGAAGTACGTAAAATTTTTCATTTTTATTTTTGTAATATTATTAAAAATATTAGGTATAATTAAAGTTTGTTAAATATATGTAGAAGATTAGTTAAAATAATATTAGATTTAAAATTAATTTTTTTTTTTATATCAAGTTTACTGTTTAAAATTGATAAAAATGTCGAAGTAATTGCATCTAATTAAGCGATAAAAATTTTTAATAAAAAATGCTTACTTTCGCTAAACTTAATCTTCTATTTTAATAAAGATCAATTTATATTTTATAAAATAAAAAAAAAAAAAAAAAGATTATTACTTAATTAAATGAAGTTTCCAAGAAAAAAAAAAAAAGCTACTATGTAAAGTTGCTCGAGTTATTCAAAGATTAGAAAACATTAATGCCGCCTTTGCCTTGAAAAGCATCTATTAATAAAGATCCATTAACACGGTGTATTTTAATCTGTAACCGTCAATAAAATTTTTTGTCGAAAAAAAGGAAAAAAGACACCGAAATACTATAAAAGAAGTACAGAGCATATAGAATTTAAAAAAGATGAATATGACGATTTTTTTTACTTCGTTCACTTTATTTCTCATTTTTCGAATGTTTTCCAAATTTTTTTTCCTATGACTACTACTTTTTGTTCTTTTTTATTGTTTTTTTTTTTTTTTTTTTTTTTTTTTTAACCGGCAAATTCTTTCTGATATTGGAATTTTTTTATCAAAATTGAAAGGGTTTGAAGTTTCCAACGTTGGAGTCCAAAGAAATTTTTTAAAAACTGTTTTTATTTAAAATTTATATTTATATTTGTTTAATCTTAGTGTTTTATAGCATAACCAAATATTCAGATACGGATTTAAATATAATTTTTACATTTTTAGCAGCTTTATTTAAATGTAAATAATTATTTCGTTGTACTCTAACGTTGCAAACTTCAGATCCATCAACTTGAAACACTTGATTTATAAAATTCAGTAAAAATTTTGCTATATGCAGATAATTTAATCAAATGGCAATATAATTTAGCGTTTTAAAAATAGAATAAAAACTTTAACATTTGTTTTTCTGAAACTTTTTATTGAAATTTCAATTGCAGAAATAGCTATATTTACTTTTTAATACGTTAAATAAATTTTAATCAATTTTCAAGATAATAATCTATAAACTGTTTTATCATTATAAAAATACTAATACATACATTATATTCTATCGAAAAACGAAATTTATTTTGTTCGATTATTTCGAGATTTATTTATTTTCGATTGACGTACATTATAGTCTATCGAAAAACGAAATTTATTATTCGTGACTCGAAAAATTACCATAATCATATATAATCCTAGAACGAGCGATATACGCAAACCAAAGAAATGGACCAATCCTCGTAAGAGCAAATTAATCGGAAAGCTCGAAATTTATGTCGATTCCACGTCGACGCGGCTCGCGGAATAATAAGAGCGAAGCACTTTCAATAATGCAATCGCGCGCGCACGCGCGTCCAACGGCCGCTGTACACGCGACCGATACTTTATCGAGCTTTCGTTTATGTATTGTATAAACATATACATGTATATGTGCGTGGATCTATATATATATATATATATATATATATATATATATATATATATATATATATATATATATATATATATAGTATAAACATGTATATAAAAGCGCACGTCTAACGAACCGATTAACTAATTTCTATTTACGCGGGAGAGCATTGAGGCGTTTTTACCAAATGATTAGTTCGCGGCTCGTTTTCGCGCTTTTGTACGAAACATTCGAATTCGCGAGATCCGCTGCTGCACTTTTTATCAAATCAGGAGTTAAAACGTCGACGATTGTTCGAGCGCGTCAGCCATTGATTGATTTGAGCTCCGTTGTTTTCATTTTTTTTTCTTCCTTTTTTCGTCAATTTTACTTTTTCTTTTTTCTTTTTTCTTTTTTCTTTTTTTTTTTTTTTTTTGTCTATCGGTAGGTCAACGGTTATTAATGTCACTTGGTAACCGAGAAACTGCTGAATGGTGAAATTCGTTTAACGGGATAACAACGGTGGATGATTAGTGAAATTTTATTGGCTCTTGTTTCGCGAGCGGAATGCAAAGTAAAAGTTGGAGATATAGATGAGACAAGGTGAAAGAAATCGATAATTTTTATATATTTCTCATACTTGTTAATATAGTCTTTTGACATTTTTACATTTATGGTAGATTTTAAATGCTCTTCTTCAATCGAACATAAGCATAAATAAAAAAATTGTCGCGCAAAGTCGAACGTTAAAAAAGAATTTTTATGAAAATGTGCCGAATAAAAACATTTATCTGCGGCAAATGCCTCCGATACTTTGCAAATTATCGCGCTTCTTTTTTCTTCATTGTGCATTATTTATTTTCAAAATAAATTTTATGAATAGTGTCAATACAGAAAGTTTACTACGCGAAAGAATTTATTTCTATTTATTGGAATTTAAAGTATTGAATATTTTTCTCAATAATTCACTTCGTGTAAAATGTGCGCCCTTTAGAAAAAAATATCAAAATAAAAAAGGACAAAGTTGAAAAATAAGAACACATATTTTTTAACGATTGACATTATTTTGGGAGATAATTGTTTAAGAATAATTCTGCGTTTTCCTCCGCAACTGCACATTCCATCATAACAAGTTTTAAGAGTAAAAACTACTTTATTTTTTACTGTATCATTTTTATTAGATTATAAGTTATTACGATTTTAATTATCTAAGATGAAACCCATACATCAACGCACGTTTATTATTTCCACAAACACCGTTTCAACGAAAAGCCGCTATATGCTTATTCTCCATTAAAAGGACTATCGTAATTGAGAATATTTTAAAATCACAGCTGTTTCAAAATCTCGTATAAACGAGCGCACCGCGTCTTACTTTTCTTTCCCTTTAAATTTTCTCTCGCAATTTCCATTCAAACGGGAAAACCCCTTAAGACATTCGGTGCACTTCGTACGCATAAATCTCTCCGGAGGCCGCCGTCGTCGTCGTCGTCGGTGTGAAACGACTGATCTTAAACAACGTATCGAGGCGCGAGAAGAGAATTGCGTGTCATTTGCGCACATTGGATTCGAGAATAGTAAGGCAAGGTATAGAGAGAAAGAAACACAATGCAAGCCGTTCAAAACGACGTACAGAAAGATGCAAATTGCAGTGTGTGTATGTGTGTGTATGTGACTATATACCTATGTATGCAAAAGGGCGAAATATTTGTAGCGGAAGTAAACGCGGAGTAAAAAGAGTCACGTATGTAACCTTGCTTTCTCCCGCCTCCTCTTCCCTCAAGGAGCTTTGGTGAAATGCTTGCTTTTTCGCCCAAAGAAAAGAAAAAGCGAACGAGGCAACGCACGCGCGAGTTTGGAAAATAAGGTGGAATCGGTTTCTTTATATATCGACCTTTTGTCACCCATAAACATTACAGCGTATGCGCATACTCGTGACGATTGGGAAATGCATTTACGTGTTGGAAAAATATACTTGAAAAGGGAAGGGGAAAGGGGGAAGGAGGTTGTCGTGTGCTGCGTTGTACTATTTCCAAAAATTTTTTTAATGAGTTTGAACAGATGGAGATATTTTATCGTTGCGTAATTTTTATCGAAAATTGTAAGAGTGTATGTTTATCTTTCGCAAATAATAAATTAATTACATTCGAATATCATTATATCGTTCGATGGATACGATTGTAGAAAATATATCGTTCTCTTTTAATAAAAGGTAGGCCGATTAAACTATTTACCTTTGTACGCCACAACAGTGATTTATTTTGACAATTTAACGTTAAAAAGTGAGAGTCGGCGGCGGGCTCGCGCTTAACCATCGAAGAGCAAATTCAACTTCATCGGTATTTTCAGGGATTCGGTGCACACCTACGGTAAAATTACAAATTAACGATTTCAAAACAATAAAATCGAGAACGATTCGTAATTGAGCCTGGAATCGATAAACAATTTAAAAATATTCTGGGTCATCTATAATCTGTAATAACGGGAGGGATTTCATTCGATATTTAATTCCAAAATTTAATTCTCGTGCTGCGCAATTTTGAATTTTCGGTGAGTATAAAACACCCATACGTGCATTTATCTCTCTCTCTCTCTCTCTCTTGCACTCTCCGTCTGTGCCATTGCAATAACCGAGGATCGTCAACAACATCAAATTTAGCGCAATTATCATGCTGAGAGAGAGAGAGAGAGAGGATAGCTGCGGTACCGGCAATGCCGTTGCGCAATTATAATCCATAAGACGCCCGACTCGCTTAAGTTTTGCAGATTGCCGGTATTACCGTTTCATTCGGCGATTAGCGCCTTGCTTTGCATTTCTCGATGTCTGCCGGCCCGATATACTTCGAGCGTATAAGAGGGGCATTATGAGGGAGAGAGTATGTACTTACACATATTTGGCTCGAGTTTGTATATATATATATATATATACGGATGAGCACAAGAGTCTCTACCACATCGCGTTGTTCTTAAATAGTAGAAGGGAGCCATGCCGGCTGAATTATGCAAGGACGAAGTACGCTTGCTAACTGTAATTGTTCCATTATCGTGTGTGTATATGTACGGGTTGTGGGTAGAAAGTACCGAGAGTCAATTTTTCTTCTCGTTTTCTCACTTTATCGGATTTTATCTACTTCGTGACTCTTTCTTTGTGATTACCGCTCACCGTTTAAAATCCTTTCGTATCTAAGATTATCATTATAGCGCTTTGTAGATTTTATAATTTTTCGAAAGAATTTTCGGCGATTCGTTAATGTTATCGTTTGAATATTTAATTTGACTAAATTAATTTTACAATAATTTATTTAAAATAATCGTAAATCATAAATTTTTAAGTGTAAAATTAAAAATTTTCAAAATTACATAAAAATTTTTCATCAAAAATATGCCCATCGTTCATACTTTAATAAATATAAATTAAAATTTAATTTGATGAAATAAAAAAAACAATAAAAAATTTTGTATAAAAGACAAAAAAAAAGAGCCCTTAAATCATAAAGTCAACGCGTTTAATTTTAAAGTTTTGATTTCAACGGTTGATTAAATTCAACCGCTGTACATAACTCAATCTGTGCTTACCACCCAATGAGAGAAAAATGTTTATAACTCGAGAGTAAAAAACTTTTTCCCTTTGAGCAGAGTGCTGCGCTTTATTCATTTCCTTCGCATACAACACTCCGGTAGTAGTTTACGCACATCGCAACGCGTAAACATTACCGCGCCGTCTCAACTCTTCCGCTATTATACAAGTTATATATATATATATATATATATACACACGCGCGTATCACTGTAACCACGCGGCACATAAACACACAGATGTAATGGTACGTCATTCGAGCAAGAGCGCGTCCGAGAAATTCACCGGGGGCTTTGCGATCTCCGGCTTCGTTATAACGCCAATGAGCCCTCGGCATCTATCGACTGTATACTACAGCCTCGCGCGCAATGCCTACCTTTTTCTCTAAAGCTTCTGTATACGTATACGAATAAGCATGTGCACAATGCGGAGAACGAACGTGAATTACGTGTAACTCTATGCATACTTATACTATCCAGTTGAGATTTTGTGTGTTTTCGGAAAGATATCAAGTTAGGAGCTTTGTAGCTTTCGCGAGTTATGTAGTTATCCAAGATTTGGCCGCTCAGTATATGGTACATTGTCATGCGTCGGGAAAAAATGAAAAGGAATTGTGCTCTAACCGCGCTAAGAATGTGTCAAAATCTAAATGATTGTCGTAAAAATGGCGGATAAATTGTAAATGATTTATCTCATCGTTATCGCATAAGCCAATCAAATACGTAATCCATATATATGCATCGTTCATTGGGAAGATTAAAATTATTAACTTCTGATCGTTAATTTTAATCTGTTACAATTGAACAATGCTCACAATACCGAATATGAAGCGACCGAGTACACGCGTCAACTTTACGGCAAACCATAAACTTTACAACGAATATTTTTATTCCTTCATAATACGTATGAAAAGCGTAACCGGCGTAATGTTATTGCTTCCTCGTTTCCATAAGCGGCGTTATCCGCGTCTACGTTTCGCGGCTGGTTTACAACGAGCGTCGAAGGAGGAGGATACAGTTTTTTAAAACAAGTTATCGCGCGCTATACATACATTCGTGTTTGTGAAAACAAAGAGGAGAGGCGCGCGCTCGCGCACAAGGATAACGACGAATCGTTACCGCTCTTTTTTCATTGCCCGTTTTACGTAAGAGGTGGTACGATGTCTTAACAGAAAGGAGACGAGAATTGTTGATAGGGAGAGAGAGAGAGAGAGAGAGAGGAAGAGAGGAATATAAGAGGTCGCACTTCGTCGCGATTTGAGAGTTTGTACATGCATACTTACACTAACGGTCGTAGTCGATTTCTTAAACGGTTTATTTGTTGCTTTTCTTTTTATCGACGAGTAAAATAACG
Source organism: Chalcis sispes (assembly GCA_949987625.1). Lineage (NCBI taxonomy): Eukaryota > Metazoa > Arthropoda > Insecta > Hymenoptera > Chalcididae > Chalcis > Chalcis sispes. The sequence continues at coordinate 58,282,967 of OX465095.1, forward strand.
TATTATCGAATAGAAGCGTCAGAACGAAGAAGCGATATAAAAAGAAATTTCTGTCGATGCAATAAAATCACTGGCAATTTTTTTTTCTTTTTTTTTTTTTTCTTCACGATTTCTTTACTCGACATAACAATATGCTCAAATCAAAGCACTTTGTGATTTATCGATATCGAAGACGTTGCATACGTAATAATAAATTTTACGACTCACACTTTACGCGTCGCTACGACGAAGCTCGGATTCTCGACTCTTACAAGCATTCGATTTAACAATAAGCGCGCGCGAGCGCAGTTTCAAAAGGAAATCTTGCGCGTTGAAAAAAGGGTGCGCGAGCGTTTATTCGCGAGAAATAAATATGAGAAAAATAGAGAACGCGATTAAAAGAAACGCGAGAAAAGGAAACAAATTGGAAGAAGAGAAAGGGAGCCTACCATCGCTGCTACGGAAACTGAACTTTTTCTCCTTGTTTTTTTTCTCGATCATCCGATCTCTCGAGACGATAGTATTCCTTCATCATCATCATCTTCTTCTTTTTCTTCTTCTTCTTCTTCTTCTTCTTTTTCTTCTTCTCTCCTCCTCGTTGCATTATTCGCGGAAGGAAGGAAGGAAGAAAAGCTGGCTCTGCCAGTGCGCTGAGCAAGCGATAACGCTATTAGGTATGCAAATTAAAGCGTTCGAAGGATGAACTTCCCGAGGCGAGTTTTTCCCTTTTTCTTTCATTTTTTTGTTGTCTCTTTTTTTTTCTTTTCAAACGAAAAAGTAAAGTCGATGAAGAAAAAACTCGAACGGGCGCGTCTTGACCAAGCTGATGCAACTTGTCGAGTTTCGCGATGATAAGTCGAAGATTTTCTCTCGATGCCGAAGAGAAAAGAAAAAGATGCCCCGAAGAAGCCGAACACAATGAGTGGAGTTTAGTTGCGCGAGATATAGACATGGTTGTTTTTTAACTTACTTTATTCCTTTCTTTATTTTTTTTTTTTTACTTTTTTTTTTTTAAGAAGAGAAAAAATTATTCGTCGAGAAAACTTCGATATTGATGAAAGTGCGTAAAAACCGACCTCGTTTAAATAAGAAAATTAAAAGTTTTTTTCATCCAATGGAATAAAGTTTAATTTTTTATCTTGAATGATCGTTAATTCAAATGTTACACTTATCTTCATTTGTATTTCTCATGGACTGTATTTATAAAAAGTAATTGCATAACTTTACGATAATCTTAAATAATCGAAAAAGCTTCAAATAAATACTTTACTAATATTAAAAATTGAATCGTCTTTAAATATTTATACACAGACGAATCTTTTTCACCATAAAAAAATGTGAGGATTACAAGTAAAAAAAAAGGTTATATATGAAAGACGTAAAGGTGCGAAGGACTTGAGCAAATTTTGCGGTGCTCGTAAAAAAATAAAATAGAAGATAAGTTAAGGCAGGGGAATAAGTAAGAAAATTGAGACGAATCTACAAAAAGGATAGTCAGGAGAACTGTGGAATATATATTTTTTGATAAAATTTTAAAACGCGGAAATAAAAGAAATGAAGCGCATTTTCTTTCCATCCCGGCGATATAATAATTTAGTAGCTACGCGCCGTGTAATGGTACTTATTAAAAATGAATTCTCCCCTAATAGAAGAAAAAGAGAGAGAGAGAGAGAGAGAGATAAAGAGAGAGAGAAAGAGAGAGAGAGAAAGAGAAAAAGTCATTGGCAAAGAGCAAAAGTTGCGTGTTAACGTAGAAAGCCCGTTTCTCCTTTCATCGGTTTCATATAAAAGCATTTTTGCATTTTTCTCTCTATTTAAAAGCAAAACAACACACACACACCAAGGGAAGCGAGTCAGGAGTGCAAGCCTCGATTTCTCATTAGGATCTTTTGTATAAAAGTTGTTTTAAAGCAAAACAAAAAAAAAGCATTACGGACGCATACAAGCCCGAGGCGTATACAAGGAGAACCGATTCTTGCTTTTCTAAAACGCCGCACTCGGGCATTAACGTCAATAATGCACGTAATACGGATTTATTTTTAAACTTCGAAATATAGATAAGATACGGGTGATTTAATTACTGAACTCTCTGAAAGTAGAATTATTTTTTCATCAGATGTCATTAATAACACGCGAGAACGGGGATTGGAATAATGCGAGTCTTGCAACAACAGTACGGAAAATGATTTTAAGTAGTGTTGGTCAATGACGCGTCAGCCGTTGTTTCTTCATTAGGCACGTTATATGTTGGAATGCACGTTTTATACGGCGAATGACAATTAAAATGAAATCGTTTGTGCATAACTAGTAAAAAGAAAAACAAAGAATTAATTATTTATATATCATTATTAGATCGCTTCTCAGAAAGCGCACGGATTCTTTATTCGCAAGATTATTTCAGATGATTTTACAAACAATTAAATCTTTTGTTCCGCTATCTCAAACATTAATCGAATAATTACATTGAAAATAGAGCCTATTTGGGCACGCACAAACGCAGCTCAGCGTAAACTCATATCGAAAACAAAAGAAAACGCGGGATGGCAAACAAATTTAACGCGTAAGCCGAACAATGCCCGGAGCCGTGAATTATCATTATAAATTCGCACCGATCAAAGGAACAAAACCGTCATTAACAAAGTACGCGATCGGTATATAGTTCGATTTTCGCGCGTTCGCAGAAGCCATAAATTATCATACGTCGTTTTGTATGGAACGCGAGCGAGCGTTCGACCCGATAATAAATGGTCGTTTTAATCGCTAGCCCGAAACAACGCGTGCTCGACTTCCTTTTCAAAGCGGAAGCGAATTCTCTCTTTCGATTATTCAACTACAACGTCGCTTCTATATTTGTCGTATACATATACACGTATATATATATATATATATATATATATATATATATATATATATATATATATATATATATATATATATATATATATATATATATATATATATATGTCCATGAAGACATAAACGTGCGCGCGCGCGCGTAGTGTGTAAGCGACGAATACGCATTACTCGCCTTGTTGGCAAAATGATGAAAATTACGGGACTATATCTTTATATGTACCGTTTTCAAGGATTCGTTTTGCTGTCGATTCAGCGCTAAGCACTTTTGACTCTGCATGTAACGTCGAGCGGTTAAAAGCGCCAACTGGTTGATTGCTCTTTTTATTCGAATGTAAAATTATCAGCGATGATTATAATTCTTTTGCAAATTTTAACAAAAAAATTAAAAAATTAAAAAATTCAACAATCAAAATAAATGAAAAATAACGCTGATTTTTCTTTTATTTTAAAACAAAAAACAAAATGTTCCCTACCGAGCTTAAAGTAATCCCAAGAGATTCGAATTTTCTGACCTAACGCCGAACAAACCTTTCGCCAAAACAACAGCCGATGAGCGGCACGCATCGCGCTCTAACAACAATGCAACGGATAATTGAATTCGTCGACGTCGAAACGATTAACGATTTACAATTTAACGTGCGGCCATCGGATAGAGAAGAGTAGAGAAGGGATTGGTGTGGCTCAGAAAAGAGAGAGAGAGAGAGAGAGAGAAGCAGTTAGCAGGTTACCACAACTGGGCCAAACAATGAGAAACGAAGAGTCGATTAAGCCGTGCCGTCGTTGACCTGCTTCCTCTTTTCCCGTCCTCTTGTCGCCCATCCGTTTTCGCCCTTGTAAATTTGACTGCCGCAAGTTTGCCATCGCCGCCGAGAGAGTTTGTCGTTGTAATGATAGCAGCAGCAGCAGCAGCAGCAGTAGTAGTAGTAGTAGTAGTAGAAGTAGTCGTCGCCGTCGCCGTCCTACCTCTCATCGCTCTTCCTTCGTTTCTACGCCATTTTGCCGCGGAGAAACTTTGCGACTCTCCCCGTCGCGCGTTATTATGACAACGGCAACGACGACGACCACCACCACACCGCACACGACTATAGACTAATCTCACAAGCGGCGAGTTTTCTATCTTTCTCTCTTGTGCGCTCTCTCTTTCTCTCTCTCTCTTTTCTTTTCGAGAAAAAGTTGAGGAAACGCAAAGGCCCTCGGCAATTCTAGATGATAATGAAGAGAAGAGACGCTTTGGAGTTTTTCGAGGGGGTATTTTCAGGCGGAAAACGGGATTTTTCGAAATTTATTGCGGGTTTTACGCAGCGGTCGAATTCGAGTTTTGCTTCGCAAAGATTATACGTATTTTATTCTCGAGCGCACGTTATATGACTAGTCATTCTTTCGTGCACGAAATCTACGGTTTGCATATAAGCGTAACATAATTTCAAAAAATTTCTCTTTCCCTTGACAGAAAGTATGATTATTAAAAATTAAATTATCGTATTTAATTTTAAATAATAAGATTTTAATAAATGAATATTTTATCGTGCCAAAATAAATGCACAAATTTGATTGAAAAAAAAATTATTTAACGACAACGTATAAATATATATTCTTTTCTTCTTTTTCTCAAGATTGCATTTCGTATATAAAATTGTTCAGGAATCCCGAAACCGAGTAAAGCATAACGCGTACTTACACCTGAGCCGCACGTTGCGTTGATCTAGTGCGGTCTAGCGCGCAAATTCTCCTGATTATTGCTTTCTCTTTCTCTTTCTCTGTCTGTCTGTCTCTCGTCCTCTCTCTCTCTCTCTCTCTCTTTCTTTCTCTCTCTCTCTCTTCGCACCTTACAACTGAAGGTTTGCCGCAAACTCGCTCTCGTCGTCTCGTCTTCTCGAGCGTGCGGCAAGAAACTTTGGACACTTACAGATGTTCAACGGTTATGTGCGCAGTTGCTACCAACTACTGGTACGTTCGACTTTACTTGAGAATTTAAGAGTTTCTTTAGCTTTTTTTTTCTTTTTAGTTTTTCCTTTTTTTGTCTTTATTTTTAAAGGGCTACCTTTACGCGAGGCTTTTGAAATGTCTTTTTTTTTTATTATGATTCGCGAAACGGAACTGCATTGAATGAACGGTATGAATAAAATTTGAATTGTACGGAATGAAATAATGTGGGTAATAAAAGAACAAATGAAATCCCACTTTTCATTGTAAAACGCAAAAAAATATTAAGTCTTTAAATTATAATTTAGCTACAATGCAAAGAGTATAATCGTATTGAAGGTAGCCAAGTATTAAGAAGATGTTTAAATATTTTTCATATCTTTTAGATAATAATAAAAAGTATTAAAACTAATTTCGAATTCAGTTTTAATAACGGAAATCATTATTTCGTTTTTAGCATAAATAAATTTTTAAACGAATCCACGTTTTACGTTCACCTTTCACTTGGCACGCGATCATTAAAGCACGACGAGTTGAATGCAAATTTAATTGACAAATTACAGGTTTAATCAATTACAACTGTCGCGATATCATAGAATGTATTCAAGATACATAAACTCTCGAACTTCTCCGGTTGTTTTACTACTAACGGATTTAGATATGTTCGCGATAGCGAAAAAAAAATGTAAGATATACACCGTGGTAATTTCGTTTTGATTTACGTCGAGACGCCGCACACGAAGACTTTAAGATCGCCGTGCGTCGTATACTTGTCACGAGAACGCGCGACCGAAAGTACAAAAATAAAAATGATGAAAAAGTGTAGAAAAAAAAAAAATAAATAAATATAATAAAAAAATAAAAATAAAAATGAGAATGAAATAAAAAAGGAATGGTATAGTATCACGTAAAATGAAATAGATTAAATAAAAGATAAAGTATCACACTGCGCGCGTCTATAAATAGAAAGACTATTCGTTTCGCGAAAGGACTTTCCGCGCGTGTTATTTTGAACCTTCCGCGGAAATTCTTATTTCGCCGTGGGCATGGCAAGAGAAAGAAAAGAAAAAAACAGAAGAGCCGAAGGTTTACAGAGAAAAGTTAATATCGGCGAGCGCCAGCGATTTATACGAAACAGTATAGCGCGCGCTTCCGCTAAAGAAAAAGTAAAAGAGGGGGTTGAGAGAGAGAGAGAGAGAGAGAGAGAGAGAGAGAGAGAGAGAGAGAGAGAGAGAGAGAGAGAGAGAGAGAGAGAGAGAGAGAGAGAGAGAGAGAGAGAGAGGGGGGGGGGGGTGAGAAAAGATTCGGCCTCGAATATTTCGGAAACCAAGAACTGCGAAAGAGAACGAATCGAGCGACAAGCCGTCGCCGCCTCGCGCTCACGTACGCCACTCTCCTTCGAGCGAGCGCTACCGCCGCCGGGTGAATGAAGAAGAAAGAACAGGGTGAAAATTTATTACGCCCGGGGACTCGGCCAAGATTGGCTTGACGTCGCGCGCGCGCGCGCGGAGAAATAGGAGCTAACCAAATATGCGGAAAACGAATGGAAACCCCAGGACGAGTTTAGTTAACCGATTTCACGCTCCTTTCTCTCTTTCGTCCTTTCTCTCGGGTGTTCGCTTACACGCGCCGTGACTTTAGTTTTTTTTTTTTTTTTTACAAGGAAATAAACATTGAGTTTCGTTTTGCTTGTCAATTGAAATTTTGCATTGTGATCGGAAAATTGTTATAAATTATGATTTTGGAATAAGGTATAATTGGTTTACAGTAGCGGGATTTAATGTCTGACTTTTACACGTTTTTTTTCTTTTTTTTCTTTATTTTCGATAGAAATTTTTTGCTGCCGTCGATTTACAAGATTTACAAGAGCACTTTTACAAGAGGTTTTCATTGAGTACAAGTGCGAGTTTTAGAATACGGATATTTTGATCTTTTTATGTAATTCGAAACGAAAGAAATTTAATTCTTTTTACACGGGATAAAATTCGTTATATTTTCATGTTTGCTTACACAAATATATCGAATGCGCGGGTTAACACGTGTAATGTAAATAGAAAGTCTTTAATAAAGTAAAAAAAAAACCCGACGCTCTTTAAACTTCAATGGGAGCGAGTGTGAAAAGTTATTTTAAACAAACAAAAAGTTCAATCGCACGCGCCCGTTTTTGCACGCCACACTCGTCGTTACAAAATAATCCATCACGGGATGAAAATGTGGCTTACCCGTAAAAAACGAAAAAAAAAAAAAAAAAAAAAAAAGAAAAAACAAAAACAAAATAAAACCTTCTTCTCTTCTAGGAAAAACAAAATGAAAATAATAAAATAACCGCTATGTTTCAACCTTTTCTTTCTCAACGTGTGTGTTTGCGCGAACATTATCCGTTGTTACTCATCTAAATACGTATTTCTCCGCGTGAAAAAAGTGGAAAACGCGACAATATTTACTGGGAGAGAATATACCGCATTAGCGTAACGATTACAATGAAAAGGCAACTGTTACGTATGATGAACGAGGCAATTCTTTAAGTTGAAATATCGCCAATTGTAGTAGCGATTGACAAAGTCAATATGACGTAAATTCTATCGATAAATTTTTCATTTCGTTTTGACAAAATTCAGATATTTTTTTTTAATTGAAAACGATATTTTTTTTTATGTTAATAACGATACTATTAATATTTTTAATTGTAACTATTCTTAAAAATATTGGTTATTTTTCTCATGTGAAATAATAAGTCGTGGAATATTATTGTTCGCATAAAAATTACAATCTCGGAAAAAGCATAAACGATAAAAATAAGATATAATGCGTTATAAAAGAAGAGGAAAACGCATATTTAAGTTTACGTTAGTGTGGCATTACTTTAGATTGAATAAGCTAATATATCTATTATGCGAAGTGCGCATATGCACTTAAGTTGATGGAAAAAATAATTTTTGATGAAGTTTTCCCGTTGCCTTTACGAAACGATATGACACAGTACCCACCTTGAGAATCATAATGCACAGCATGAAAGTTTTTCAAAAAATTTTATAAAAAGTTATAACACAGTGCGGTCGAGACGTACGCAGCCGTAATATTGTGAAAAATGTTCGCAGATAGAAATGAAAATTTTTATTTTAACGCGGATAACGTCAGAATAGTATTAATAAATAATGCTGTGAATTTTTAATAATCGAATTTAATATATTTTTAATCGTTTGATTTTAAAATATCGATAAAAACTAATAATCCACGCGATGAAGACAAACTTTTACAGTATCGAATAAACATTTACGAAAAAAACGAAACGACGAGTCGAGATAATTCAAAACAACAAATACGAGTATATCTAGCGAGATATTTTTGCATTCATGCGTATATATACAACGCAATGCCGTTATTATTTTCTTTTACGACATCGGTGGATGTTGCGACATACACATATATTCATATATAAATACGTACAGGGATGAGTAAGTGCCGCGTCGTATAAAAAAAAGAGAATAAAGAGCGAGAGTCGAGTACGTTAAGCGAGTCTTCTCGGTCCTTTTTCTTCGTCGTTCGCTGTTTCGAGGGCTTTTCGAATTTTCCGGTTTTAAGAAGACGAAGACGAAGACGAAGAAGAAGAAGAAGAAGAATCCGCAGTGCGCACAGTCCTTTTTCTCGCTCACCGCCGCCGCGGGTTCGAGAGAATGCCAAGAATGCGCGTTGCTTTATTTCTCTTCTACGTTTTCTTTCCTCTTTTCTTTTCCTATTTCCTGACTTACAACCTCACTCCCTTTCTCTTTCTTTTTCTTCGTCTCGATACAGTCTAGGGCGAGGAAAAAAAAATGTACGAATGTGCGAGAACGTTGTAGAGAAAAAAAGAAACTTTAATGCTCTCTTATATCTTACTAAGCCACGATTTAGTGGCAAACAGTAACGGAGACTTCGATTTGCTCGGTTTTCTTCTATTTTTCCTTAAAATTTACACTTTCCAGGTATAAACTTTATGGTTATTACTTTAATATTTACCCGTTTTAATAGCTTTTCGTATTTGCACAAGAAAAATTAACGATTTAGCCATAAGCCGAGTTAATCTGAATTATTTAATAACCGCTCGTTAAATAATCGCAAGGTAATTTCTTCGTAAATTAGCAATAAACGGCAATTTTTATCACTTTTGTACGATTATGAATAAACGAGGAAAAAAAATATAATTTCTGTTTCCTATGGGATTATTTTTTTACAACTTAACGATGAGAAAATATTAAAATATATCGTGAATTTGCTGGAACAGTCTATTAATATTTTCCCTCGCATAAACTAAAATAATAAGTTGCGATTAAAATAATTAGAGATATGGTTAATTACTTTAAAACGTAACATCGAATGAAAACAGAAATTATTAAACTATCATGCAACTAAAAAACAAGTCGTAAAAAAAAAAAAAAAAAAAAAAATACTTAACACACACACGTTCGCATATAATTTTTGCCTTTCAGAAACAAACGTTTCACAATCTTCAGCCGTTTGACTAACTCACGCATAAGACAAAAAGTAAATGCAAACGTTCGTAGAAAAAAAGTGAATTTTCTTCGCGTAGGCGTCGCGCTGTGAATACACGTACACTCACGCGCGCGCATATATATACATAACACATAAAGTCAGGCATGATTCGCGATAATCCGACGACACACGTAATTAAGGCTCTCTAGCCAGGTGGGAGTGTTCGCGGAAGACTGGAAAAGGCTAAGTGGATTTATACACCGGCCCGCGCACGATTATCGCAGACGAAAATCGCGTATTACCGTGTGCGCTCGCGCACACAGATACACGTAGATCGTATACTAAGTTATATGTTGACGCACACGTAGAATCGAGAGTTAAAGGGTGTAACGACCCGACGACTAACGTGGCTTCTCCCTTTACTTTATATATATATATATATATATATATATATATATATATATATATATATATATATATATATATATATATATATATATCTGTCTCTCTTTCTTTTTATCTATATATCTTCGAAGCGTGCGGTCTAAAAATTTCTACAGAGTCCAACCGCGTATTCGCCGTCATAGTCGTCGTCGGTGGCGACGGCGGCATCGTGAGCCGTTGAAGAAAGGAAAACGGTTAAATGGCAGTCGGACACGCGAGCGCACGTAGACTCCCCCGTTGACGAGTGCGTTGCGACAATTACCTTATGTATGTGCGATATATCTATACATTCGTTTTTATACCAAAAAAAGAGAGAGAGAGAGAGAGACAATGGCTTAGTTGTTCTTCGTGTTCCTGTTTTCTTTTGCGATTCGAAAAAAAAGCGAGAGCGAGAGAAAAAGAAGGGGGGAGAAGGGCAAAAAGAAAAAGAGATAAAACAAGGCTAAGCGCGGCTTTTGATAAAGGATTACCGCAGGTGCGTCGAGCGTGCGAGACTCGAATGTCAAGATTAAAGGAAGGATTGAATTTAATTAAGTCTCGAAAATGACGGGGAACGCATACGCGACAGGCTTCGCCTTAGTAATGTTGCGCATTGTATGCTCGCGATAGAAGGGCATAAAAAGAGAACGAGCGAGATACGAGTTAATAAAATTCATGAAAATTGAACACGAATGCGCATATTTTTCAAGCCTTTAAAAATAATAAGCAAAAAAAAAAAAAAGAATGATTCACTAATAAGAATAAAATTGCGTGAATCTTAATTTATCCGAGGTCATATGAATTTTCCTCTAGATTTTTTAATGTGCGTTAAAAGAATATATTTCGTAAATTTGGATTATTTTTTTTCTTTATTTATTTATTTTTTTTTTTATAATAGTTTAATTAAAAAAGTTCATAGAAAAAATAATATACGCGATATTCATAAGTAATTTCATTGCTAATTATATTATGCAGAATTTATTTAATGCAAAAAACTGATAATATTTTCATAATTTGAATCAAAGTGACGTTAAGATATTTACCTTGCGCGTTAATTAATTTTAATTGCCAATTAAAAAAGAAAATAACAAGTCCGTTTATCTTTAGTTTTACTTAAATTTCAAATAGGCGTATTATCATTAACTGTAAATAAAATAATTATTAATAAATAGGTCTTAAAAGTTTATCTTTAAAAGGTGAGTCGTACTTGTTGAATTACTCTATACTCATATCTACTCTGCTCATAAATTTAAAACTTCAAAAAACTTAATCCTCAACCAAAAAGCATTCAATATGCTAAAGGAACTGTAAGAAGCTACTTAGAAAAAGTTTGACTGACTCATTAATGAAACTTCAGCTATAATATTCAATTGCGTTGGTATTTCCAATCTTCTTTCATCCGTAGTTTATGTCAATAATGAAATTTTAACTAAACTAATACGGAAAAAGAATAAATAAATAAAGGAATGTAAACCGATATTTTCTTTTATTTAACAAGTCTTTTAAGTTACAATTTTTTAAAAAATCAAACAATTTTTTTTGACTGATTTTACTAGTAAATATCATCAAGAATACGATTCAAAGGGTTTTAATGTATAGCCCAGGCATCGCAGATTAAATGTATAAAACTTTTTCTTAAAAAAATTCATAAAAAAAAACTTTTAAAGTGGTTTTTTTGAAACCACATTTTTTAAGCTAGCAGACACGATTTAAAAAAAAAAACACTTTACCGATCATTATGATTTTTTAATATATTGTTGTCCACATACACATGTAATTTTAGCTACTGTATGAACTAGAATCGTTTTGATCGGTAGCAAATTTTTCGATTTTCAACCGATTTTTTAACCTAAAAAATCGTATTTTTCTTAAAACGGCCACCATTTCCTTATTTTATAGTGAAAAAAATTCATTCTAGTTCATACGATAGCCATTTGAACAAGGATTGATTTACCGGTTTTTTTTTATTTTTTCCAGATGATCCAGTAATCTGAAATCGTGTCCGCCGTTATTTTTAAAAAAATGCTGTTTTTTGTAAAAATTTCAACCTAAAAGATTCCTTAACCCACTCGTTTATAATGGAAAATACGACGTCATTTTTAATTTAAAATTAAACGAACACACGTCCAATGTGGTAAAAATGTTTGGCGCACATTTTCCGCGAAATTCCGAGCACATTACCGTTGGCATCAATTTATTAAAAAGTATTCCAGATAAAGCTGAATATATTCTTTTTCGTCGTCGCATTAAAAATAAGCGCCGCGAAACAACTAATTAAACGCGCGCAAAAGAATTTTTCATTGCAAAAAGAACCGTAGACGAGCAAATGGAAGCACATTCGTTTCTCTTCTTCGTCTTCCATTTTCCGTTAAGTTTAGCAGACTGTGTAATCCTTATCGACGTTAATCTTTTCAAACTTTCCTGCAATAGATAAGTGCATCGCATACACTTAAATACGTCTACTCATAGTCATCGGCCTAGTCGAAAGTAGAATGCGAATAAAAAAAGGTAGAGAGAGAGAGAGAGAGAAAGAGAGAAGAAAAAAAGGATACAAAGTAGATAGAGAATCGTCGAAATGGAAAAGAAACGGGGACAGATAACGCAAAATCGGCGCGCGACAGCAAATTGAAGCGGATATATATACACATCCACACACACACACACACACATACTGAAACAAGAAAGGGCAGCGACACGCTCGAGTCCTTGGCCCAGATGCCATTACCGATATTCCGTAGAAGAGATCGAAAGAGAGAAAGAGAGGGAGGGAGATCGAGAGAGAGAGAGAGAGAGGCACTTGCAAGCGGTAAAAGGGGTGCCGCCGCCGCGCGTAATTTATGTACATATATATGTACATCTACGGAACGGGGATTTGCTTACCCCCATCCCCTCCCATTTATTTCTCTTTCTTCCTACCGAAAAATCCTCGAATTAGTCGTCGAAAAAGAAATAGAAAGAGAAAGATAGAGGGAGGGGAAAGAGAGAGAAAGAGAGAGAGAGAGGGAGAGCGCGCGAAAGAGAAAGGTGGATGGGGTAGAAAATTGCATTCGTTCGATTTTGTGAATATAACCGGCCGCTCTAAGCGCATATACATATGTAAAGAAGATATAGAGCAGATACGATTCTCTCTTTCTCTCTGATGTAATTTTACGGAGAAGGCTTACATGAGTCTACGATTACATGTATATATATATATATATATATATATATATATATGAAAATACGTACACCAAGATGCAATCGTTGTTCGTGTTCCGATCGCTTTCATTTTAATGCGATGGTGCCTTCCTCTTTCTTTCTGCCCTTTTTGTATACATGTATATATGGAAAGCAGTTAGATTAAACACGCAGATTGTGAGAATTTAATTTTCTATTCTTTAAGATTTCACCGAGTTAATGTCTCCTCGAGGAAATTCTCATTAAGGTTACTTTTTCGTAAAAAAAAAAAAATAAGAACGATAAGAAAAGTTATTTTTATTTTTATAAACTCAATTTATCACTCGATAACACCGACTTAATTTTATTAAAAGAAGAACGAAGGAAAAAACGAAAAAATTTTCACGCCACGTTCCACGAAAAATACGCAGAGCTTTCTTCGCAACTTATACTTCACGGTTAACAGTCGCGTCTTAAAGCGCAAATGGCGCGCAAACCAATTAGCGAATAGACTCCGAGTCTCGCCCTATCGTCCTTACAAAGCGCCAACAACAACAGCTGTATTAAAAGCGTTAACCAGTTGCTACTGCTGCTGCGTGCGGAATAGAGATAGAGAGAAAGAGAGAAAGAGAGAAAGATAGAAAAAGCAACGGCTATGTAATTCTTAGCTCGCGCCTTGAATATTCGCCTTATCGGCTTGAAGGGTAAGAAAAAAGAGAAAGAAAAGGAGAAGGAGACAGAAGAAGTAGAAATTAGCAAAGAATATGAGAGAAAAGCACATAATAAAAGAGCAAGTCTAAGAGCGTAAAGCGCAAACGTGCGATGGATATCTCATATATTATCGGCCATACGCTGCATATATTAAAAATAATAAATAAAAAATAAAATAATAAAAAAAATAATAAAAACATCCAGCCGATACGCGGGCGCTCAAAACTTTGCACGTGAAATTTTGACCTTTGCTGCCCGAGTAGGTGAAATTGCGCCGGCAGTAGGTATGCATACACACATACTGCCGGCGCTTAAATATTCGACGAAATTACGAGTACGAGGCGGCGGGCAATTATTATACGGGCTCTCTTATGCGTACTTTACTTTTCTCGCTAGCGCGCTCTCTCGCATTTTCTTACCTTTACTCGCTTACTCAGCGCTTTCCCGGGATATTTTTAGCGGTCCACGTGCGCGTAATACACAAAAGCCTTTTACGTATATACACACGGGCTACGCTGGTAGTTTTTGAATTTTTTACACAGTTTGCCTTTTTCGCTCGTGTGATTTTGATAAGAATAGCGGAGTTCTTTGCTTAATATTGTTTTCGCGCATTTACAGTAAATAATTAAAACGCATTGCGTCGGAATGATTTTTCCATTTTTTCTCTATAAATTATTCTACTTAATTTAATTTGAAAAAAATCATGAAAGCTAAAAAATCATTTAAATAAATAATAGCAAGTGCAACGTAACTATAATATTTTAATAGAAAGGAGATTTATGAAAAAATAAAAAAGAATAATTTGCTGATAAAATTATTTGAGAGAATATTTACAGAACGTAAATTTGATGTTTACGAATAAAAAATAAAGAAAATTGTATGCTTCTGGATATCATCTTCAAAGTAATTTTTTATTTTGAATGTTTTAAAAAAATAAATAAATAAATAAATAAATAAAAAAAAAAATTAATAAATTAAGAAATAAATAAAATATTAATTAACTCTTATTTCCTGTTATATGCACAAGAGTACGAAAATAATTTGTTGTTCGTCCAATATTTTTCTTTCTTTTTTTTTTTTCATCAGAAAAGTTTAATAAGTTACAGAGTGCCTACGGCGATGAATACATAAATTAATACCTTTTTAATTTTAAAACTACAATATACATGCGAATAACGCAAGCTCTTCATAATTTTCTAATTACTTTAAAACCACGTAAATTAGCACTTGTACCGTACAATGCAAGCATTATCTCTGATACATGAAAATTTTAGAATAGCTATATATATATATATATATATATATATATATACACATACATAACGCGAAGGCCAATAAGTATTCAAGAATTTCGCTTGAACGGTTCCGCGAAATTATATTTTTAATAAATTAACGAGATAATTTCATCGTAATTATTGTGATAATGTGTATGAAATTTCTTGTAAAATTTAACTCATTTCAAGGTGAAATTTTATTATTGTCAAAATAAAATTAATCTATATGTATATAATAACAAAATTTATAAGTAAACAAGTACTGTGTGAATTGAGCGTTATTTTAGTTCTTTCGTTGTACTTATGAAAGTATAATTAAAAAGCTCATATAGGTATATTACGCTTATCTTGCCTCTTCATTAATGAATTTTCCTGTTTCAATTTGAAATTCTTTTGATGAAAAATGAATGTTGTAAAATATTTCAAAAGCGCCGCGATCATAATGGAAGTACGCGAGAAAAATTTCAAGCGACTGAAAGTGCATACATTTCATTTTTTACGTTAAGTAAAATTTTTATATACAATATACGTACATGTTATACAGGCATATATTTTAAATCGTAGAAATCGTCCCTGAGCCTGACGATAACCTTTATACAGTCTGTCGCACACTTTATCATTGATTACTTTTTCTTTCACTCGGTGTAATTTATGGAAAAATCCCTTGAAGGTGACTTATCTTGAATACTAGTAAAAGGTGAGGCGAAGGTGAATTTCGTCATTGTTCGCTATATACATTGTGTTTGCTTGGAAAAATCAACGTTACTTTTTTTTTTTTTTTTACCTTTTTTTTTCTTTTTTTATTATTATTATATTTTTTTTTTAATAAATGAAAGCGACTTATCTTAAAATAAATTTTTTTTCTCGCTCACGTCGGCAAATACAATCGTAATAAAAGAAACGGTATCTTTTTAATCTTTTAAAAGCGAATAAACAAAATATTTCCATATTTTTTTAATTTTTTTATTTTAACAACATTCAATTTTATTTATGTAAGATAAAATCACTGCATTACCATTGTTTTTATAATACTCGATAAAAGGGTAAAGCTTTACTTTTTGTTCGTCTCGAATTCGCGCGTATTCGTTAACCGAATAAAAAAGTAAACTGAAAAAAACACGCTACCAATCAAAATGGAAGCCACCAAATACAAACAGTTACCGAAAGAATCATTGTACCGCTGTTCATCCTTTTCGTCTAAAATAGCCCTTGACAAACAATAAGGAAAGAAAAAAGGTGAAAGTAAAAAAGGTCGAAAGACGAGAAGGTATGAAATATTCCGCCGACATCGGTTTACTTTGCATAACTCGAGTCATCCCTTTGAAGAATCACACGTGCCAGACATTTTTTATCCGGACCAAAAAGAGAGAAAGAGAATAGATCTTGGAGTAAGAAAAGGATAAAAAAAAAAAAAATCGGAAACGAGACGCGCGACGGAATAAATCGTAGACTTTCGTCTTGAAGCTTTAAAATCGTTGCGTCTCTTATCTTTACACATTATTATATATCAATAACGTAA